>PYAF01005501.1:408015-437620 GCA_007407185.1 Glycine tomentella
ATATTATATTTAAAAAATAATCACATTTTAAATCATTTAATCTCATGGATATTCTTAAAATAAAATTAAAATTTATGACAAATTACCTGATATAATCACTTATATAAATCTTGATGAATTAAGTAATTATTTATTATATTCATGTGTGAATAATTTTAATGTTAAATTTGGATTACACAAGAATAAATTTTTAATTTATATGTAGTAATTTTTTAATTAATCTGTTAATTTTATACATATGTAAGTTGTAAGTATGGATATGAATATATAAAATATTAGATATGAGTATCTGGATTGAAATTACTATTCACGTGATCATGAAATTAGATATGAGTATTTTTTTTTTTTTAAATGTGTGAATCCTGTAAGATCTATCTATTATGATCCCTCATCACCCAACTAAAAGTATCATATGTAATGTTGCATACATTAATTGGATTAAAAGTAAAATATCAAACCATATCTGAACTCCAATACAGTCAAAATCTCGAACTTAGTTGCTCTTTTTGAAAAGTCGAACTTAGTTGCTCTTTTTGAAAAGAGGAACATATCATTATTTTCGTATCTGGCCATCTCTATTTTCTATATCTTTTGCTTTCAATGTTCGATTTTGATATTTTTTTTAGGTTAAATTATGTTTTTGTGCATCTTTTTATTTACATTATTATTTAATTTATTTTCTACTTTTAAATATTTAATTTAATATTTTAAATTTTGAAAAATTGTTCAATGTTGTCCTTCCATTCGATTTTATTAATATTGTTAATATCAATTTAAACAGAAGTGCAATGCCAATTTATTTATAAAAAAATAATAATCCAAAGATCAAATGAACATTTAAAAAACATAGAAATTAAATTAGAGGAAATTACACTCGTATTCCTTGTGTTTTCTCAAATTTCATATGATATTCCTCCATTTTTTTCACCCTACAAAAAACCCTTAATTGTTTAGCTCATATTACACTCAGACCCTCTCCGTCCTAAACACACTTTAATATTTTTAACAGAAATTAGGTACATGTTGATCACATGACTTTTCATGAAATGTTATATCTAAAATACCTTCATTTTCTTCCTCTCAACCTAAAAATATTTAAAGACTCTTGTTTTTTTTTTTTTTGTAATTGGACGTGAACCAAACTTTTTGTTGGACGTGAACTCATCTTGTTGGTACGCAGTGTTACCACCCTTCCTTCTTCAATTTTTTTTGTTTAATTTTTTTCTCTGATTGAATATGGTCATTTACTTCAAATTTTAGTGTTTTGATCCCGCATTTGTGTTTTTAACTCCTTTATTTGATATTTTTTATGGCAAGGTGTTCGATATAATGTCTCAATCAAGAACTACAAGGCACAACATAATGTTGGACTGAAAAGATTGAGTAATTCAGTTTAATGTATTTATCACTCATCCAATTTCATCTAGAAAATTATACATTTCATTTGCCTTGATGATGTAACAGAGACACGACTATTTAAACTAGCATATAATATTAAATTGCTTTGACGCATTGATTTTAATTTCAAAATCAGTTTTCCTGGTTAGTCACCTATGAGATGCTTCTTTAAATGGAGATTGACAATAACACAAACGGTTAAACTGTAGGAGAAATGTTATTTTCATTCCGGAGCAAAGGCAAAATTATATTTCACTAGGAATTTGGTTATTGGTCCATTATCTTTCCTTGTGTTCTTGAAAATTCCTTGCAACTAATTATTATTATACTAATAAATTGTCAATAATGCTTACAATGCAAAACTAAGTATAAAACAGAACCATAAACATTGTTCCAAAAATTGCGCAAAACACTGGTTGAAATTCAAATTGTGTGTATTAAGGACACAACGGGCTAAACAGTTTGAATAGATTGGTTCATAATTAGCTTAACCTCTTTTTAAATAGTTTCTTCTTAATTGCTTGAGTCTCATTGATTTGCAGGGAAAATATAACTAATCACAATACTCTTGAAAATTTTGTCTGCTGACATTTTGAAGTGTCTAAAATCTCAAATATAGACCTTGTGCACTATCCAATAATAAAGGTAACAATTTCATATTAAGTTCATAAAAGTTTACTCCAAAAAGTAGAATATAGACCTTTTTACATAATCTTATCATATAAAACGCAAAAAAAGCCCTTGCACAACTATATATCAACTTATTTCTCAATGTGTATACCAATTTCACATAACAAAAAAGTATGTGTTGAATTCAGGGGGAGCTACTTGAAGCATAAGCAAGATTGATTCAAGTCTAAAGTTTTGAGCTTTCAAACATGCAAAGGACAACTTGGAGATTAATTAGGATAAAATGTAAGAGAAAAACAATTCTGATGATCCTAAAGCATTGCATTCATTCTAACTCATAAATAACTTAAAATGGTTTAATAAAAATCACAAGGCTTTCATAAAATGGTTAAGTTTCAAACTTGTTGATAAGGTTTTTGGAAAAATGGTTTTCTTACTGTTTTAATCGATTACAACATTGTAATAATCGATTATTTTGTTCTTCACTTACCTTGGAAAAGCTTTCATGAACATTGTAATCAATTACATATCGGTTTAATCGATTATTATACCTTTGGTTTCTAGAAAACTACCTTGTTGAACATTTTAATCGATTACCTAATGGGTAATAATCGATTACATGCTTGTATATGTATTTAAAAAGTTGCTGGGATAATCGATTACCAATATACTGTAATCGATTACATAGGCTTATCTGAAAATAGCCTCTCACTGCTTTAATCGATTACCATAGATGGTAACCGATTATATGTTGTGTTTAAAACTCTAAGTTTTGTACTAGATAATCGATTGCCTCAATTAGTAATCGATTACACAATGTAAATTAGAAAGGCTATGGCTCCTGCTTTAATCGATTACCAATTCTAGTAATCGATTACTCTATGTCTATGACTGATATGCTTTCCTGGTTTAATCGATTACCAAGGTTAGTAATCGATTACATAGTGTATTTTGAAAATAATGGATCTTCTGTCTTAATCGATTACATGCTTGAATAATCGATTATTTGTCCCGTTGTAAAATTCCAGAAAAGCTTATGAACATTTTAATTGATTACATTCTTAGATTAATCGATTACATAAGCAAAATAATCGATTATTTGACGCGTATTAATCGATTAAAGTTGTTACGTTTTTCTGTTATAAATAGGAAATCACTTTGCTTGATTTTGTAACGTTGTATACTGATACCCATTGAGCAAAAATAGTTCTAAAAGCCTTTCTAAGTGTTTTCAAAGGATATTTACATGCTTGCTCTAGTTCTACATTGATCATGAGATTGTGAGTCAATCATTGAGCAAGATTTCATTCAAGGTTAAGGGAAGCTGATTCAATTTGTTAATTCAACGTTGTAGGCTTCCACGACGGCCATTTAAAGACGGTTCCATGAAACACGTCGTTGTTAGGTGCACGGTGGCAATTTTGTAATAAAAGGCTACTTTTCGAAGTCGATTTTTTGAAAACCATAGTTGAAATGGGAAGGTAATCATGTCGAAATCGGTTCATTTCAGACCGTCGTCGTTTAGTTTGAAGGAAAACCATTTCAAAGTCGGTTATTATAAGGACCGTAGTTGTTTCGTTTTTTCAAATACGGTTTTAATAACATAACCGTAGTTGATTAAAAGATGCAAAAACGCTGCATTTTATAGGAATAAAAAACCACGGGGTCTTCTGATTGAAGCTGCACACACACCTTGACCTAGCGGAAACCTTACACAAATTTTCACAAAGCTGAGCCTGAAACGAAACCGCACGCCGCCGCCGCTGGTTCTTCCGTCGTTCCGTGCCGCTGGTTTTTCCACGCCTTTAGTGGGTCCGCGCAGGTGGTTCTTCCGATTCCGGGTTCTGCAGTTCCGCCGTGGGTGCTCGTGCTTCTTCCGCTGTACAGTGCTCGGTGCTCCTGCTCCATTTTCTAATCAGGTACAGGTAGGTCCTCTTTCGATGTTTCTTTGTTAATTGTTAGATGGGATTTCATTTGGGTGTCTTCAGGCTTTCGATAAGATAAAGTCCACCTAAACTATGACTCTAGAAGCCATCAACAAAGTAGGTGGCTTTCAGTTTAGTTATGGTTCTGTACGTTTGGTCCTTCTACGTACACATGTAACTAGAGCCTCTAACAAAAGCTAATGTAAGTAAACAAAGCGAAGGACTCCAAATTCTTGATTTCATATTGTCCAAATAGCATAGTCTTGTGACGTTTGTAATTGCTAAATAGTCTTTGAAGACTCAATCTTTATATATTAATTATTTGTGCGATTCACTTGCCTTAAAGCACATTTGCATAGCTAATCAAATTGAGACTCTTTGTTTGTGATAATTGATACATACACTAATGTAAGCATCATGTTGGAATCTAACTTGCAACGTGAGACTTTGTTTGAGGTAATTGATACACACAGTACTAATGTTGTGTTATATATATAGGGGACTAAATTTACTAATACTTACCAAAGTTTAGGGACTACAGAATTGCTTAAATCTTTGAATTTGACCCCACCAACTAGTTTTGTCATGTTGACATTTCGCAAAAGATAGGCACCAAATTTAATATCTTACTTTGTTAACTGTTGATGATCATTTTGCTCTTAAAGATTAGCACATGTATAATAGTTCTTAATCACCAATCCCCATTAACCTTTTGTCGTCTCTGGTAGTGGATATATATATATATATATTAGTAATGAGCAAAGTGGGAGCAGAAAGGTGCAGTTTTTAGGGAAGAAAGTGTACAGGAAAAAAATTATAGAATTGTAGATAGTTTTCATTTTGGACCTTTCTCCCACCCAGTGTTTTGCAATTGCAAACTGAGGACGGCAATTATAAAGTCAAGTCCTCAGTTTCATTTCATTAGATAAATTAACTTATCATACGAAGCTACACTATACACACACACACACACACACACACACACACACACACACACAAAAGCCATCCATAATGGCACAGTATATAGGCATGCTAGGAAGGAAGGGACCCAAGATATTATTCTTCGTTAAATTGTACCTACTAACAATAATTAATCAACACATTATGATTACTGAGTAATGTACACATCCTTGGCAAGGGATGAGAAATATTAAGTCTTGAACTGATAATTAATTTTATAATTAGTTTAACCTTAGATTGTGAATCGATCATTAATCTTCATAAAATTATTATTTTTTAATCAAGGGGACGTGTATTTTTCTCACATATTTATCGATTTTTATCAGCATAATTAAATTTACTTTAAAATTATATAAATTTACATTATATTTTTATACCTTAATTTTCTATGACTAGAGTTTCCTAATCTTTATCTATCCAATACTTTTTCAATATATAACTTTTCTTATCTTTTCTTAAACGAGGTTCATTAATCTTAGCAAATGTGTTGTCTCTAGTTGGAAGTACTTTTGAGGTGTTTAATCTATTCCAAATATCAAGCTAAGAGACCTTGTTGGAACTAGTCCAACACTTTGATCAGTTTGATGGCCTTGGCTTTTATATTAATGGAGCATCTTATTAATTAATGAATTAGTTAAGTATTAATTATTTTTTATAAGGTACATACATTGAATCAAGGTTATATAACTAGTAGATCGTCCCTAAAATCACGTTTTTCTTCTTTATTTTCCTATCGGTACTTTTGTCATGCACTCTTTTTATATATATCCTAAGTCCTTCTCTGTGGTGCACTTTTTTAATTCGCCCCAGTTCACAATGGACAAGTGTGGCTGTATAGTGATGTCAATCAGAGACGATATTAGAAAAGTTTGAGAACTATAGTTTTATTAATTTAGAATTATCCAAATGTGTGTGTCAGCTTTGATTGCTTTGCTATAAATTAATTATGGGAGTTCCTAGATTCAATTGAGAACGCACGTGAGAATTTGATGATAAATTTCTGAGCTAGCCCAGTGTTTAACATGGACAGCTCTATGAAAAGAGAGGAAATAATTCATGTAGCTGGAAATAGAATTTAATGCCAATCATGAACTTGCAAGTCCCATCTTTCCATTTTAGATCACAGAATGATAATTTGGAATGATGCGGGGGTGTGTGGGGTAATGTAGTTAATTGTCTTCTATCTGGGGTCCCTTAACCCTTGTCATGGAGGACCCAACAGTGAATTATAATATGCCATAATTTAATTGTTGTACTTTGTACACTTATGATCTCAATTGAGTTTCTAATACGTGATTTCTTTGCTTTATATGTTTCTGGCTGGGTGATGAGGGATGCAAAGCCCTCGTAACAATAATAATAATAATGTAGATGAGGACAAAATGAATATTTGTCAAAACATGTATAATGTAAATTATATAATAATTAGGGGAGCCTATATATGTAACAGATAATGATGACAACAATTAGATTCCTAACTCCCGTGTATCATCTAGACATGTACTATTTGACCACACATATCAATTATGAGTAATAATATATTTGTTAGGTCAAAGTTCTATATATGTTCTTTAGTGAATATGTGTATATCTTCTGTCTTTTAATTATTATGTCTCTTTTAAGAGGATGGCCAACCCTTAAATCCCTGTCCAGTTTCCCCGCAAGTGCTTGCAGCAGTGTAGTTTTTCCTGATCTTGGAGGCCCCACAAGCAAGGTCAATCTGAACAGTTTGAGAAAGATAAATAGATAGGAAAAGGGCGGGGGGGGGGGGGGATGGGAAAGTTAACAACATATCTTAAATAATAAATGATGCTGTTATTTGTTTAAAAAGAATACATTTCCCACAAAAATATAATTTGAAATAGAGTTCAACCCGGGTCAACAACTGAAACTGTGATATTTAACTTAAATGGCATTTATATAACCTGTTTGGTTTTTCAAATTTGCTATGAGGTAAGGTTCAATTGACACTTAATCCATCCTCCAAGCAATCTTACGGGCACATTCCCAATTTATACTCCTTTTTAAGTTAGGAAATGCATTATGTAACACCAAATTAATGATAAACACTTTGAATATGTTTCGACCCCATTTTTCGAAAACACTTTTAAGAAAAAAATACAAATAAAAAATAAATAAAACTTTTTCAAAAGTTTAAATTAGTTTATGCATATGTTAAAATCATGTTTGAGATAAGATAAAAAAATTCTATAATATTAAAGAGGTATATACATTGAAGGCTAAATACCCTTTTGCTTGTCAATCCACCTTCTATGAAATTGTTTTAGTCGTTCCTTCAATTCGGCATTTTCCTCTTCCTTTTGCTCTATCGTAGCTTCAACATTGATAACCCGCCTTTGAAGTTCTGCTAAGGCTGAAAGCAGATTGTGGCCCTGCTCACCGGACACACCCTGCTCACTTATATAAATCTTCATTGATTTTTGCCTCTTATCTAATGTAAACTATAACTTTTGACCATATAAAAAGAAATATGTTTCCCAACAAATTTTGGTTGAACATAAAGTCCATGACTGATTTGGCAGAAATCTAGAATTTTCCAATACCAATCGAACTGCAAGGTGAATATTTAATTATTTTAATGCCTTTGTTAATGTTACAAGTTAAGTAATTATCATGTTCACTTTTGTTCCTTTTGAAACAATCTTTATTTCAGAGGTTTGGAAAGCATTGATAAGGCAGAAAAATTAGTGAATGCTGTCATTGCAGAGGTTTGATATCACATCCAATCTTTATTTCATTCTTGCTGTTCCCTTTTTTCTTGCTTTTATTCTTACAATTTTGTTGTTTCATTTTGACATTCTACAGGCTGATGCTGGAGGTTCTCCTTCACTTGTAGCTCGAGGCCTCTCCCCTGCTCAAGCTACTGTGGGATCTGAACAAATTCAGCTACAAGTTCCAAATAAAAAGGTGATGATCTAATAATGTTGCTATTCTAGTTTCTTTTAAAGGTTATTTTTCAAGTTTTATGTTTATGTATATAACATTGAGTCACATCGATTTCTTTTGTGCAGGTTGGATTAATCATAGGGAGAGGTGGAGAAACAATTAAAAGCCTGCAGATCAAATCCGGGGGGCGCATTCAGGTAGTTGTTATCGTTTACCTTGAAACATTTTATTTTTATACTAAACATGTGTGGGTTAGACAGGATGTAAATTGGAAAACATGTAATGTGTGGTTTAGATAGGTTCTAAATTGCTAAAGATTAAGCTACTAATATTGGACTTTATATTGAAGCTTAAAAATTTGATAGTAATGACAAATATATGATTCTCTGTGATTGAAAACAAAGGACATGCAAACCAAGTAATACCACTCCAAATCTGAGAGGTCCTCTGGAGCTAATGCAACAGAAGGCCTTTTAGTTTGTGGATGATCAGCTTCACCTGCAAGAAGAAACTTGTACAGTTCCTTCAGTTGCTCACTCCTGTGCAGGCCTATTTTATCAGCCTTTATTTCCAATTCCATGTCTTGCACTGTCTTTCTTGTAAAATGTAATGTCTCCTTTGTAGTTGCCTTCCCTCCATTCTAATACCCTGTCATACATACACTGTTAAGTAGCAATGTCCTATGTTTTGGTTCTAGAGTATGGTATGTTTTACAAACAATTTTGTTTGAGTCATGTGTTGGTAGCCATTTCTTCCAGCATGTCAAAACAAAACACCAACATTTGTTTGTGTGTGTCTTTAATTTTTACCTTTCTTCAGTCGTTGAAGGTGACCATAAAATACCATAGCTACATTGAATGCTTCTCACTGCAACAGCTAGCTGTGTGCATAGGTTCATTTGTAAATGAATGATATATTATACTACGTTTAAGAAATATTATGCTCTTAAACACTTAGAATGAATGTAACAGTATACAGTCTTGTTACATTTTTATGAGAAACGCTAATTCATTTATTAGGAAACTTGTATTTAATTCTTTTATGTATAAAAATACATACCGCAAATAAATTAATTTTTGATATACTAAATTAAAAGAATCATATTCCTTTAATTTAGAAAAAAATATTGCATTCTCATAGACACTTAGAATTATTGGATAAATCACCTCCCTTATTTTGCCAATGATGTTTTATTAACTATAATGTGTGAAGATTTTCTTCGAATTTTAGCCCCCACAAATATTTTTGTTCTTTTGTTGACTGACACTGCAACAACTCTTATACCAAAGTCATGAACAAATTCAACAAATCTGAACTTTTAGTGCTCTTTGTCCTTGCTCTTCTCGTTGGGGTCACACCCTCGTTACCTTCCTCTCTCAGGCCTATCTACCTTTACTTCATCTTTAACGTTCTCACAGTTTTTGCTAAGCCTTTAGTAGACAAAAAGCCACATGTTTCTGTCACATAGAAACCTGTAATTCCCCAAGAAGTGTATGAACCTGAGGAAATAGTGGAAGTAGAAGCCTCAGAACAATGATGAAAAGAAGCCTAAGGTTGTTGCCAAGTCTGCTTGTGATGAGAAGATTGTTGGTGTCACTGAGGTGAAAAAGTGTCCTTCAATGCCAAATCTTTTGCTTATAGGAGGTGGAGAAAGTGAAGGAGATGTGATAGAAGCAGAAGATGAGGTTGGGGGAGTTAATGGGCAAGAGTTGTTTTCAAAACCTGAGGCCTTCATTGGGAACTTCTACAAACAGTTAAACCTGTTAGCAATATCCTTACCTTTTATTACCTCTTGTGCTTCTCACCCTCACTCATGAACTGAGGTATGGTTGTTGTTCATGGTCCCCATGTTGTTGATATATTCTTAAAAATCTGTAATTAACCATTAAACAAATGGGTAACTAACTAACATATGAGCACTATTGGATAATTGGATATGCATTGTACTCTTAAATAAACAATGATTTCTTAGCTTCTTTTTTTTGGAAGAGCAAGTTATTTTTATTAGGTTGTTCCCCTCCAACTTATTGACTAATTAATTTTTTGGTTAATCATAGGGCATCTAACATAGTTTTGACTGACACGCTGAAAACGTAAAAGTTTTATACTGTCTACCCGTGCTGTTCATCAAGGGGTCTCATTTGCTGTATTAATCACAGGTATGTGTGCTGTTTTCCATGTTGTTGTCTTTTTGATATTTGTCTTCATATATAAATATTGGTTTGTCATACATTTCATTACATTGTGAGTTAACCTTAGTTTCCCGTTCTTGCTTCAATCCAGTGATTAATACGAATAGTTTGGATTAATCATTGAATTGAAACTTTAATTGTCCGTTTGGACAGTTTGGGAAGTTTTATATTGTATGCATGAATCCGGCATGTCAAAGTTAAGTATGGTTTGTTTAATTTAATGAAATTTTAGTTTAATGTATTTTGCGTTGTTCTCCGAGTGCATACTTGATTGGGGTGAGTTAAACTCACTGCTTTCATTTCGTGTACTTGGAGACCAATGCGGAATGCTGTCGAAATTTCATTAAATATAACATACCATACTTAACTTTGACATTTAGGATTCATATATACAATATAACTTCCTGAATGGGATAGAGCCACACCTTTTAGGTTGTTTGTACACATATTTATTCATATCTATTTGCCAATATCATAATCCTATTTTATTAAAGGTCATGGATCGTTGTTGGATGAAAGTATCACGCATTAGTGACGACTATGCTACTGGGGTAGAACAGTTCCTTAAGTTTACGGAACTTAATGCACCAAGTGTTGGTGGGAAATTTTTCTGTCCATGTGTCAATTGTTGCAATGGGAGACGACATACCGTAGATGACATCAGATCACATCTTATATGTCATGGGATCATTCAGTCGTATGTTAAATGGATATGGCATGGTCAACTGGCAGATGTTCCAACATCGTCAAGGACTCCGGCTGTGGAGATGGATAGCGGAGATCACATAGAAGATATGATACGCGATCTTGGCCAAGACTGTTTTAGAGCAGCACATGCGCCAATGTATGAGAAATTACAAACTGATTCAACCAACGAATTGTATGCTGATTGCAGAAGCTTCACACGGCTGCCCACGGTGTTAGCTTTGGTCAACTTGAAGGCAAGATATGGGTGGAGTGACTAGAGCTTCAATGACTTGCTTGTCTTATTGAAGAAGATGCTTCCTAAAGGCAACAAGTTACCAAAAAATCACTATTAGGCCAAGAAAATCTTATGTCCTGTGGGAATGGAGTACCAAAAGATTCATGCTTGCCCTAATGATTGTATCTTGTACAGAAATGAATTTGTTGAATTGCGGAATTTCCCGTCATGTGGCATTTCATGGTACAAACAAAACAATGACGATTGTAGTGAAGACCCCAACATATCTCCCATTCGGCCAGCAAAAGTTTGCTGGTATCTTCCAATTATCCCAAGATTTAAGCGATTGTTTGCTAATGCAGATGACGCAAAGAACCTGACATGGCATTCAGTTGGCAGAAACAAAGATGGAATGCTTCGACATTCGGCTGATTCTCCGCAATGGAAGTTCATTGATCGTTTGTATCCAAATTTTGGGGATGAGCCTAGAAACCTACGGATTGGTCTTGCTTCTGACGGAATGAATCCTTTTGGTAATTTAAGCACTAACCATAGCTCATGGCCGGTTTTGCTAATGATTTACAACCTCCCACCTTGTTTGTGCATGAAACGAAAATACATAATGTTGTCAATGATGATTGCAGGTCCAAGGCAAGCAGGAAATGATATTGATGTGTATCTAAGTCCGTTGATAGAAGATTTGAAGACATTGTGGGTTGACGGTGTTGATGTGTTTGACGGCCATCTGCAACAAACCTTCAAGTTGCGAGCACTGATCTTTTGTACCATTAACGACTTCCTTGCCTATGGGAACTTGAGTGGATATAGCGTCAAAGGACACCATGCATGTCCTATTTGTGAGAAACATACAAGCTTCCTGCAGCTAAAACATGGAAAGAAGACAATATATAATAGGCATCGTCGATTTCTAAAACCTTATCACCCGTATCGACGATTGAAGAAAGCTTTCAACGGAACTCAAGAGAATGAAATTGTGCCTGAACCTTTAGCTGGCTGTGAAGTTTATGACCGGGTGAAGGACATCGTCCCCATGTTCGATAAGCAAATTAAAAAAGATTCTTCTGACAAGAACATATGGAAGAAAAGATCAATATTCTTTGATCTTCCATACTGGTCTGATCTACATGTACGTCACTGTTTAGATGTAATTCATGTGGAGAAAAATGTTTGTGATAGTTTTATTGGCAGCCTGCTAAACATTAAAGGAAAAATAAAAGATGGGTTGAAGTCCCGTCAAGATTTGGTTGAAATGGGTATAAGAGAGCAGTTGCATCCCATATCCCACGGTCAACGAACTTATTTGCCCCCAGCATGTCGCACAATGTCAACACAAGAAAAAAGGATTTTTTGCCAATGTTTGTGCAATTTGAAAGTCCCACAAGGATACTCTTCCAATATCAAGAGTCTTATTTCTGTAAAAGATCTTAAATTGGTAGGGTTAAAGTTTCATGATTGTCATGTGTTAATGCAACAGTTATTGCCAGTTGCGATTCATGGGATCTTGCCAGACAAAGTAAGGGTTGCCATCACTCGATTGTGTTTTTTCTTTAATGCAAAGGGGTATACAAAGAATCAATACCGACCTGAAGCGTCCATTATGGAAAGGTATGTTGTAGAAGAATGTATTGAATTCTGTTCAGAGTACATTGACACACTCAAACCAGTTGGGTTGCCGGCATATCATCATGATGAAGCAAGACAGGGTAACGGGACACGAGGATACAATGTTGTTAGTATGAGTCGAAATGAAGTTTTAATCCCTCATTTGTATATTTTAAACAACACACAAGAGGTCATTCCTTACTTGCAAAGGCACAAACAATATGTTAGTCATTGTAACCCAAAATTGAACATGATGAAGGTGTTGCAAGAGCATAATAGAAGTTTCATTAAGTGGTTTAAAGATGAAATATTGGCAGATGACAGTGCTTGAAGAACATTACGATAGTATACTGTTGGCCCAAATATCAATGTTCCCACATGGAAGGGGTATGACATTAATAACTATTCCTTCTACACAAAGGACCAAGATGATGTTAGCAGTGTCCAGAATAGTGGTGTTAGTGTTGAGGCTGATTCGGATCACTTTTGTAGTGTGTCAAATAACAACCCGATTCGAGCATCGATGCCATACTTTGGTGTTGTTGAAGAAATTTGGGAGCTAGATTATAGAGAATTCAGGGTCCCTGTATTTAAGTGTAAATGGGTTAATGGAAACACAGGTATACATCAAGATCGTTTAGGATTTACTCTAGTAGAACTAAATAAGGTGGGTTACAAGGACGAACCTTTCATCATGGCTGAACAAGTAACACAAGTGTTTTATGTTCAAGATGCATCGGATACAAGATTTTCAGTTGTTCTACAGGGAAGAAAAATTGGTGTGAAAGAGCAATTTGATACCACTGCACTTGATATTAGTGAGCTAACTGCAGCCATACCACACATGCCTTCCATAAATGATGATAATGAGGTGGATGATGATCATGCCAATCGTGATGACCATGATGAAGGTTTATGGGAGAACATTGATACGTAAGGTGGGTTATATCAAACTAGTGTACATAATTGTCTACTAACAAAATGTAATAAATAATGTGTAAAATGTAATGTGTATTTTTACTCCAGTGAAATGTCCCTGTATTTAATAGTTGATACTATTTTTGTTCTTATTTTCTAATTATTGTTTTAACATTTCACAGGCCTATGTCGACCCCCCCAGAATCCTCTTCCCAGGGAACTACTAATTCTCAGTCTACGTCTCGAAGAAACAGACGATCTACAAGGTTAACATCATTGACAAAACGTAATCTTCAGCAGCCTAGGCCACTAGTTAACGTAAACCCTGCGACTGGGCGAGCATCAGGCCAACATAAACAGAAGTTCCATAGCTATTTCGGGGTTGTAGCTCGAGAACACATTTCAATTGGCCATTCAAGTTGGAAAGATGTTCCACAATCTTTGAAGGACCTTATATGGGATGACATTTTGGTATACAATATATCGTCCTAAATTTTTAAGTTCAAGTTTTTTTTAAAGTCTAACACTAAGTCTTCATTGACTATATATGTAACCTCAGGGAACATTTGAAATTCCAGAAGCATCAGATGCCAAGAACAAGATAATGTCATTGATTGCCACTAGTTGGAGGCAATTTAAGTCCTCATTGACCCGTAAATACATTTAAGGTGATCCTGACGGGCAACATGTAATGGACCCTTCTGTTAAGTACGGTTTGGATCAAGAAACCTGGGAAAAGTTTGTTGAAACGCACAAAACTCCGAATTGGGAGGCATGTTTGCCAATGTTCATTACAAAAAAGATTTAAAAAATGTGCTGATTTGAATTTTTTTCCAATCACATGTTTAACTTTTGTTTTATACATTAAAAGGAATAAGATCAAAGGCTCAGGCAATTCAAAAACACAATGATTGTCCACACTTGTTGTCTCGTGGAGGGTATGAATTGCTTGAGTCGAAGCTGTTAGAGGAGAAAAGGAAAAAAATTCAACAAGCTGCAATGGATACTGAGCATTCATCACGAGTCATAGATCCTCCGTCTCCCATTCCAAGGCATGTTAAGTGGATAGAGGCACGCACAAAGCGATATGGGCAAATGACATCGACCGCGGCCAAAGACATTTCAGATAAAATAGTAAGTTAGTCTTATTTCCATGTATACCTTTTTCTCCGTAATGAATACTAGTAAATATGCTACAGTGTTTTGGTTAATGGTGGTTACCGCAGGAGTTACTCGAACAGTAGGCAACACAAGGTGAATTTGTTCCCAATGATCGTGATGACATTTTGAATGTAGCACTTGGACGACCTGAGCACCCAGGTCGTGTGCGTGTTGCAGGATCCGGGGTGACCATAGGTCAGTATTTCGGACCAGGTTCAAGATGCTCTAGCAAGTCCTCTGCATCCATAACGCCACAAGAATTGGCTGTTGTAATAAGTAACCTCAGGGAAGAGTAGAAGAGAGAGGCAGAGGAGGATAAAAAACAGAGTTTAGAGCTAATTAATCAAGAGGTACAGAATGCTTTAAAAATGGAGAGTTGTCCAGCCTGTCCTAGACATCAAAGAAGAGTCATTTATCAATTTTGAAAAATTAATATAAAATGATATCTCCCTTTCTAATTTCATAAGCCTATTACATGCAGACCAAAATTGTGTAGTTACCAAACAAACATAATTTTGAATTCAAGTAGGTGCCATATATAGTTCCTTTGGTCGTAGTTAGCTGTAGGGGGATATAATTACAGCAAACTCCATGAACAACAATTGAGTTGGATGCTTGGATAAAAATGGCTGTTCGAAATTCTCTCCAAATAACTAGAAGTTGTACTGGAGGTTATGATGATGATGGGCGTCCCAAGAGGATTGGTAAAAATCTCTAGGACCACACCATATCCATTCCATATTCATACACTTGAATTTGAGTCCTGAATTTTAGTCCTTCCACCAATTGTACCAGGAACTTTATGGAGTGTTGTGGCTCATATCATCACAACCATTATTGGTGCTGGTGTTCTCTCTCTAGCTTGGAGTACTTCCCAATTGGGATGGATTGCAGGACCAGTTTGCTTGCTTTTTCGTGCAATTGTCACCTATGTTTCTTCATTCCTCCTTTCCGATTGTTACAGAACTCTGGATCCTGTAACTGGGAAAAGAAACTACTCATACATGGATGTTGTTAGAGTCTATCTTGGTAGTTCCTTGTCCTTGTACAATCACTCTAGTCTCAAATTCAGGATATGGTTCTAGTGAACTGCTACCATATTTATGCCAACTAATTATGTTTATTGTTAGTTTAGGCAAAAAAAGGACATGGTTGGCTGGTTCACTTCAATATTTGAGCTTGTATGGGGTTAGTACTGCTTATGTAATTACCACAGCAACCTGTTTGAGGTACTATTCCCACATAAAATGAGAAGATTATTATTTATAGGCAATTATGAATTTGTGTTGTAGTTTGTTATTTGTATCATATGTTGCTTTTTTTATCTCATGGTAATATTACAGGTACTAGTCTACCACTCTACCTTAATGATATTTATGTTCATGTTCTAAAGATGCTTGTTGGTCTTTCTACAAAATGCAGAGCGATACTGAAATCAAATTGTTATCACAAGGAAGGGCATCAGGCTCCTTGTAAATATGGGGATGCAGTATATATGATGCTGTTTGGACTAGTTCAGGTCATAATGTAATTCATACCAGATCTCCACAACATGGCATGGGTTTCAATTGTTGCGGCAATAATGTCCTTTACATACTCATCTATTGGACTTGGACTTGGCATCACGACAGTAATAGGTAAGGTTCATTTTCACAATTAGAATTTAAGGTTTTGTTTACTTGTCCATTCAAGCCTTCTGATCATTGAAGCAACAGGATGAAGGGGAAAAAAAACAAGTACTATTGTAATAAAACCCAAACGTAGCTGCTAAAAACATATTAAATGCCAAAATATATGGAAGGTGGAATTTATGTATGAAGAAACAAACTATATTATGATATTTTATTAGAATCAAAGAGTGGAAAGAGAACAATGGATCATGAGACTTTTGGTTGCTTTTGCAGAAAATGGAAGAATTATGGGTAGTTTAACAGGAGTACCGGCTTCAAATATTGCTGACAAGTTATGGTTAGTATTCCAAGAAATTGGTGATATTGCCTTTGCCTATCCATACACAGTCATCCTCCTTGAGATACAGGTACCTGTCATATTCCAATTGGGTGGGAGAGGAACGTGTAAAGGAGAATTTAATTTAAATGAACTCACAAGTAAACTGTAAAGATATTTTATATTGTGTTTCAATCATAAATTGTGATTTATGGTAAGTTTGTTGACATTATAATAACTATTTTAAAACTCATATCTAACATGTTTTTTTACCAGTTGACAGTGCAATTCTTTTTTTACATTAACAGTGTATAGAAATTAAACTCTAAAAGGAGACACAATTTACAGCTGAAGTAAAGTATTGAATTTTTTTTTTTTATATACTGAAGGACACTCTAGAGTCTCCACCAGAAAACAAGACCATGAAAAAGGCCTCCATGATTGCTATCCTCATTACAACATTTTTCTACCTCTGTTGTGGATGCTTTGGATATGCAGCTTTTGGAAATCAAACACCAGGAAACCTCTTGACAGGGTTTGGATTTTTCGAGCCTTACTGGCTCATTGACTTTGCCAATGCTTGCATTGTTCTTCACTTGGTAGGAGGATATTAGGTACTAGTGATACCAATCAAAGTTCACATTTTATACATAAGACCGTAACTTCATATTAATCAATTGAACTACTACTTTCTTTTCTTAAATGTATAATTAATGGAAATGATGTTATTCACACTGAAAGCACAATTTCAACAGGTAATTATGTTGCCATGAGGAAGAAATTAAAACAACTAATACAAGAGAAGTTCTAATTAATACATTAGTAGGAAAGATTTAGCTGGAAATAGTCTCCCTTTTTCTCGTTTTTTAAAGGAACCAAACCATCATTGGAGATACAACTTAAGTCTTAAAACCACTTCCTCCCATTAGTAGCTAGCTTCCTAACTTAGCTTATGAATTCTTCCAATGATATTTATTAGAAAAATACAATAATAAATATTAAGTTATATTAATTCTTGTCCATATGTAACAGTATCTGAATTCTTTTAATGTTACCAGACAAATCATAGTTGTGATTCTTGTTTATGATTTTTTTTAATCAGATTTACAGTCAGCCGATATATGGTGCTGTTGACAGATGGTGTTCAAAAAGATACCCCAACAGTGGATTTGTGAATAATTTCTACCAATTGAAACTGCCTCGGTTGCCAGCTTTGCAGCTAAACATGTTCAGGATATGTTTTAGAACATCTTATGTGGTTTCCACGACTGGACTTGCGATCCTATTTCCTTACTTCAATCAAGTTATAGGCGTGTTAGGAGCCTTAGGCTTTTGGCCATTGGCTATATATTTCCCGGTAGAGATGTACTTTGTGCAGAGGAAAGTTGAAGCTTGGTCTAGAAAATGGATTGTCCTCAGGACCTTCAGCTTTATTTGCTTTCTGGTATTATTACTGGGTCTCATTGGATCACTTGAAGGAATCATAAGCGAGAAACTAAGCTAATGAAGGGTGATTCATTTGTTTGACTTTAATGTCTTGTTGCCATATCTTCCATGTAATTCTATTACTATTTAGAGTTACTTGTATGTGTTGTCTAAGAAGCATGGACATCTGGCTATGAAGTGTTGTCGTGTTCAATCTACACACTTGTTTAACACTTCTTAATTAAAAACCTTACCAGCTGATATTGTTTGTGCTTATTTGGCTCCAACCAATTGAGGTTTGTTTTGATTGGGTACTTGTGGGAGATACCAACTTTCAATCCATGTTGTAGCAGGTGCGATGTGAAGCTACATTAATAGCGTTCAAATGCTGCGACATTGAGTTTTTTTTTTTTTTTTTTTTTTTTTCTTTTTGCTACATTGCCTTACAGATAAATCAAGTCCTGATACAGTAGGTTTGAATCATTGTTAATTTTGCTACAAGTTTTGTTGCTTCACCAAACAAAGGAGTAATTATTCTGGTGATTGATTGTATCAACTACTATGTTGGTGTTTTAACAGTTATTTGTTTTTAAACCTCTCATTGGATTTTGCTACTGTACTTAATTGAAAGTTGACATTATTGTTCCCATCAATAATGATGTTTTTTTGTCAATAGCAGATTGTTAAGCTGGGAATAAATGTATGAGCAGCTCAGCACTCATAAAGAGGCAATGCAGAGTCAAGAAGTGAAAGCTTAAAAAGCTTCTTCATGTGAAGGGAGCACTCGATGATATGACCTTCAACTCAAAAACTCTAAAGAGGATGCAGGATTTGCAGCTTGAGGATGCAGGATTTTTCATTATTCGAAGACAAACACATACTCTATACAATAAAAAGCAGCAGTTTCATACTGGTGTTAAGCTACATTTCCTGATTTGAATGTTTCTTGGCAGAGATGAAAAGCAGCAGCTTCTTTTGGGTTTTGATGAATCCATTGACATTCCTTCGTTATTGGGGAAGGAGTGAGCTACCGTTTCAATGATTGCAGGGATGTTGAGGCTTTTATAGAATCCTGTGTGTCATGATAGGTTGTGGTTTTTTACTTTGGTTGCTGCTATTGGAATTCTGGGCTGTTGGTTTTTTAATTTGCTTGCTGCTATTGGAATTCCTCGCCCTCCTAAGGAATATAAAATTCCCTTGCAATGGCCTGCTGGGAGGGATGCAATATATGGAGTGGAAATGTGAAGATAACCAAAAACCATTCTCTTGCATCTGGAAGTAAGACCAAAAGGTACTTCTTTCTCTATGTTGATTGCTAGAGTGAAGTTTACATTAACAGTGTAATTGCTTAACAGATTATGATATGAAACCTCTTTTAGGTTTGTTGCATCTTGCTTTCTGTTTTAGCACAGTAGCTGAAACCTTTGCCCAAAATTAATTGTCTAGACTTTCTTTTATGCATTATTTTGTTTTCTACTACAGAGTAGTTCTTACGCATATTCCACCTAAGTTTATTTACCTTGAGTGTAATGGTTTAGTATCTCTCGAAAAAAACATGTTGCAACAGCTGTATTTGACAACATATAATTGCTAGGGTGCCTTTGTGTTTATAAAATATAGAATTAATCATTGCCATCTTCTTATTAGACATATGGTTCAATCATCAGTAGTACAATTATCTATTTCAATTTACTTCTAGAGCTTGCAAGCCTGAAAAGTCTAGACATTTCTTCCAGTAAAGTCACTGATTATGGCATCAGTTTTCTAAAAGGTATCATGCCTTTCCATTTATTATTGTAACATTTCAGAGCAATAAGGGTTATATGATTATCTTATTCCTCGTACTCTTGCATGTTTTTGTATGCTAATATTTCTCTGTAGTCTGTAAAAAACTGTGTTGTTGATATTTTTCTCTTGGGAGTGAAACTTGAAAGTGAGGTTCAACCCAGCATTTTCATCTTTCTGAGAGTATTTAAATTTGTGTCTATTCTGTCTATCTATGCATGTTCTGTGTGAAGATGCAATGGATGATTGTTGTTTTCTGGCGACTTCTACATTTTGTATGTAACAAGATGATTTTATTCAACCAAGTCATCAATAAAATTTGTACAGGACTGTATAGTGCTGTATGCAAATGTCAATTTTTCAAAAGTTTAAAGAGTTGATGTTTTATTTTGAAGATCAATTTAGTTAGATATTCAATTCTAATTTGTGCTTCAATTTTAAATGTAGATTCTAATTTTGTATAAGCCATAATGCTGCTTTAAAAATCCTTTCATACAAAGTCTGCATTGTTTCATAATGATGACTAGGATGCTATTACTTTCTTTGGGATACACATGACCGCTATTAGATTCCATTATTAGATTATTAGATTAAGGTAAAATTGATTATTAGATTCCATTATTCCCTATTTTCCTCACCCTCCAAAGTAAAAAAATAAAATAAATACAAACACATTGATATGAGGTTGGGTTTTTTGCATTGTGATTGGAAACTAAAATTAAAAATTACAAACTTACAAAAAGATTAAAAATGTTAGAAAATGAACAGAAATTTACAGGAAACAAAATTAAAAAAATAAGTTACCATGACTAAAATTTTTTTTTAAAAAAAAGAACTTAAATAGAACAAAACTGGGAAAAAATTACGTAAGGAGGAAAAAATATCTATGACAAAATCCATCAGCTACAACTAGGTGACATTAATTTTATAATTATGTTTTATTTGAGCAAAAATATTTATAATATAATTAAACTAATTTTTAGTAGAACTTTATTTATACACATGAGACTTAAATTCAAAACTTTATTAAATCAAATTTTCATGCTACGTATAATTTCCTGTTTTTATTTAGGGCCTCCAATTGAGGTTACACTTGATTGTTGCAGGGCAGAGCAATGGACAATTGAGAGTCGATGTTAGACGTTTAGCGCAGCAGCAGAGTCCAATGCCTTCATCTGTGATATCATGCTAGAGCATGCATCTTCCCATGCTCTAATGACTCGTACAATGTTTTTGGTTTATTATAAGCCAAGGTTTGTAAAAAAAAATAATTGTATTGTATATGTCTTCTCACTAGCTTATAGTCCACCAATCTGTCATATCAATTATGTTGCAGGATTCAAACATTGGTAATTTGGAGCTTGATTCAGACTTCCAAAGCAACCCCGGTGAAGTAGGAAATAGTATCTAGTGGGTGGTCCACGAACTTAGTATCTGTAAGTAGAAAATGAAATTGTTAGGCGTCTAAGTTCATTCTAGAAATACTAAGCTAGGATGGTAGCTACCTCCCTATATATTATTGACTTAATTAGCCAAAATCTTGTGTATAGTTGGCACTTATCTAGTGCTGCATTGATTGATAATGTGTATTGTACTCCATTTTAATAGAAAAAAATATTGTTTTTGTTGCAATTGTGTTGTTTTTTAATTTAATGCGATGATGTCCAATTCTTGTTAACCCAATGTTGTTTATTGAATCTCAAAATATGAAGAAAAAAAAAACCGGCTTATCTACTACGGTTCCAACTACCAAAACATAGTGGATAAGGAAGTTTAAATTGCATTATTCAAACATGGTTACATAACCGTAGTTGAAATGGCCTAATCAAAGTCGGTTCAATAAAGAGAACCGTAGTGGAATAGCTTAATCAAAGTCGGTTCTACCAAGAGGACCGTAGTGGATATGACTAAATCAAAGTCGGTTCTGAAAAGATAACCGTAGTGGAAATAGCTTAATCAAAGTCGGTTTGGAAACCAGAACCGTAGTGGATATGGCTAAATCAAAGTCAGTTCTAGCTTGAGAACCATAGTGGATATGGCTTAATCAAAGTCGGTTCTTACGATAGAACCGTAGTGGATTTGGCTTAATCAAATCGATTTCAAGACCGTAGTTAAAATGCTTCTATATCAACGACGTTTATATCTACGTCAGTCGTAGGACTGTCGTTATTATGCGCCTAGAACCGTAGTAGATTTAGCCGCATGTAGTAGTGAACCTGTGTTAATCCATCATTTTGCATTGTTAATCATTGGATCATCAGGTTGTTTCTCTCCTTAATCTTTTTATAATTTTCGTTTTGATTTTGGATGTAATTTTCAATCTATTGTAATTGAGATTCTTGCTTGTAAACTAGAGATAGGGTTTCTCTAGGGGTTGTACTGAGTAGTGTTCTCAGTGGACTTGTTTCTAAGAATCTAATAGTGTTTTAGATTTCTGTACTTTAGCTAGAGTTGATAAAATGAGACTTTGTAATTACTTGTAAGAACAGAAAATTGCAATAGTGGAACTCCATTTAGTGTTGAGTGGAAGATAACTGGATGTAGCTTCATAGTGTTTGAAGTGAACCAGTATAAATCTTTTGTGTTTTGATTCTTATCTCTATCTTGATCATATTCTGTCAATCTTGATCGTTTGATTTTGTTCATCAATTAGCATTTTGAGCTATTGGACACCTTGAGCTGAGCATTTGATTGAATAAGTTTCTTGATTTCAAAAGTGATAAAGATCCTAAAGGAAACTCTGATTTTGTTTAAGAAATTTTTAATTTACCAAGCCTAACCAATTCACCCCCCCTCTTGGTTAAGTGTGAAGTGTTCCTATATTCTACAATATGACCCTTCACAAGTATGTCTATATCCAAAAGTGATCCAATAATTCCCAAAAACTAAATTAATAGCCAATCATGCATCCTGCAACCTTGTCTTTCTTTTAGCTCTAAGTTTTTGCCTTTTTTAAGGTCTTGCTCCTATATCCTCTGTAGTGTTCACTCCTCCGCTTGAAGATTCAACGAACACATGTGAATGTATTTGTGTTTGTTGAAATTGAAAAGAAAAAAATCACAGGTTCATTCATACATTCATTTACAGGTTCATTCACAAGTTCATTCACTTTTTCATTCACATGTTCATTTACATTTTCACTCATAGGTTCATTCACATTTACACTCACAGGTTCATTCACATTTTCACTCATAGATTCATTCACAATTTCTATCACAGGTAGGTTCCAAAACTCATCCTTTGTTCTACTAATATACATATGAATATAAACATAATTTTGATTCTCAGCACATCATGACCAGTCTTAAGGGAAAATTTTTCACCACTAGCAGTAGAACGAAACCACAAAATAAAATGGTGACATGGTGGCAAGTCTAAGTCATTAGCAATGTTGTTTACACAGTCATGCATCAAACATTTTAAACTTATCAGGATCAGCATTGCATATCTCACTTGGTTCGCCCCATTGGTTCGTAAAGTGGACCAAAATACCCACGTTGCATGGTTCAAGATCCATGTATTCCAGTTCATCCATTGTGTTTTTGTGGTCCCAAAATATCAACACTATTTTAATCAATAATAAGAAACAAATGATTTTCAGTTCATCCATTGTGTTTCCTGTAATCTCAAATATCAACACTATTTTAATCAACAATAATAAACAAATGATTTTAAAAATCATAAATGATCCTCATTAAAACCCCATTTTGAAATAGGCAACAATAAATAATCAAAAAAATAAATAATTTTAGAAAGTAACCTATATACAAGGTCCAATGGTTACTTACAAGCAGAACCCTAGTGTGAACAGAAATCGTGGAACAGGAAGAGAAACAAAGTCACTCGTGAACGTCGCAAACTGGAAGAGGAACGATGGAGAACTCGCAAACTGGAAGGAGAATGGTGAAGAACTCGCGAACGGTGAAGAGGAATGGAACGTGAATGTCGTTAGAGGAACTCGCACCCCGTGGACGCTGAAGAAGAACTCATCAACAAGAGGAATGAAACGTGAACCCTAATTTCTAAAACTAATTGGGAGGAGATAATTTGAGTTTTACAATTAAAATGTAAGAACAATTTTGTCTGATCACATATTTCAATTAAAGTTAATTAACGACATTATTAGAGAGGGTAAAAGTAATGTGAAAAAAAGGAGAGATATCGGGTAAAATTTGAACAAAACATAGAAAATGTAAGTATAATTTACTCAATCAAATAATATAGATAAAATAATAAACAGAATAATTTAACCTCTTATTTATTACCTTTTCATATAACTAATTTGTTATTTTCTATAATCTAGATAAATTTGAATTTTCTTTTAACTATTTAACATTTTCTTTTATTACATAAACCCTTCTTCTTCTTCTTCTTCTTAAATAATTATGATATTTTTAAAATATTTTAATTTAATCTAAAATAATTTTAAGATAAATAAAAAATTTATTTATTTTTGGGTACAATAAGACATTTATTTAAATATCAAATATAGGTATATTATACAATTTGATTCTTTTATTTTTAAAAATATTCAATTTGGCCATCCAACTAAAAAATATGTTCAATGTTGTCCTTATGATATGATTTCATCAATGTCATTAGTGTTAAATTGGGCGAAACCAAAACACCCAATATTCTTTTATAAAAATAAAAGACCAAATTGAATATATCAAAAATAAAAAAAATCAAATTAAATCATATAAATAAATAAAAGATAAGAAAATATTTATTTATTTTTTAAAAATAATATGTATCGAATACAAAGACTTTAGCGATCTAAAGGTTTTCTCTCTCTTACACTTTCTTTGTACGAGGTACTAACTAGTTACAAATCTTAATTAGATAACAATAATTTGAAGAACTGAAGGACAATTTTTTATTTTTATTTTTAAAAGCCAAAAGGAATAAGATATATTAATGACATCCAGAACAGGTACAAGCTTAAGGAGTACCGTCCTGGAAAAAGATTACATGGCCAACAAATGGACAAATAATTATAATAGTATAGATTATTCAATAGCTCTACAACTTAAAAAAAAGAAGCTCTACAACTTATAAAATAGAAAAAGCAGGTATGCATTCCATCATCTTGCAAATTTATCGCCGTAATATAATTTGAGATAACCCACTATAAATGGTTGGTTTGTGTTGATCATTAGTCACAAGTGTGTTGAAAAAGAATCTTATGGAAGTTAATGGGTTTACTATCCAAGATGTCACAATCTTTGCCATATGACTGATTGACAAATTTTCTAATTGTGACTTTGGGTTGGTTTAATGGTATTGGATTTTCTATTCGCAAAGAGAAACATTATATTGCCAATGAAAATACTCAAGAACTAGATTCTCTAATTAAATTAAATAACAAAAATGTCATTGTTTTGCTGAATGACATATAGCCATCTTACCACTTTCTATTTTTCCTTTTCTTATTCATTCATTTGAGAAACTACAAAACCCTTTTCAGTTTTCACCCACATGATAAAACTTCCAAAATTTATTTTGTAAGGAATATTTAAACAAATTATATATATATATATATATATATATATATATATATATAAAAGGAAGGATTCACTTATTCTAAAGAATTACTCCTTATTATTCATTTTTCTTGAGATCTAATGATTAAGATTAATTATTTATTATAATCATTAAATCTTAAAAAATAAATAATAAAAATAAGAAATAATTCAAAAAGAAAGTTAGTAAGTGGATTATATATATATATATATATATATATATATATATATATATATATATGTGAAGTAATCGTTGGAGTCTTGGAGGAAAAGAAAGGACATCATAATCTGAGGGACTTCTTCAAAGGTGACTCCAGTAACAAACAGCAGTTGCTTTACAGCAAAAATAGCCAATCAATTTTCATGAATAGTTCTCAAGTAATTCCATTAATGATTGACCTTTTTGTTTCTTTGAAACAACTTTATGAGTTTAATATATAAATCTTTTTTTATTTAATGATCATAGATAAGATCTGTGCAATCTTTTTATGGAATTAATATCAGCAAAAGATCATCTAGCATAAACCTAATTTTAATCATAGTAGCTAGTACTACTACTTCACCAACAAATTAATCAGTAGAACATTGAATTAATTATACCAATCTTTACTTGTTACAATATTTTTAGCATAGGAGAACTATAGTAGCTAGTTTTCTATATATAAGCTGTAAGGGGAAAGTTCTAATATTTGAAGCTATCGAATTATTTTTATAAACATAAAGGGCTAAGATTATTGCTAGATAACCTACCAAATCGGTCTGCTCTAGCGTATGCCTCCGAACTCTCATCATGAAAATCACGAATTCCACCGATGGTGACTGCAATCACTAACATGCTCTTTGAACGCAGGATAATATGCATGTTGGCATAAGAAGGATCATCTTTACCTTCACATCTCTAATTAACTGAATCAACATCCCCAACAAAATGCTCTAACACTTTCTAATAACAATTATCTCCCGCGCGCGCGCACTCTCCTCCCATTCCCTTCATTATCTTCTTCAATTCATGTCATCTAGACCACATATATAGACAAATTAAAGCACACGTTAATAGTACCACTCTGATGAAAATATGAAATTTTAATCTAAATTGATAATTAATCAATCTGATAAGTGTTTACAGCAATAACGTAGAATGATAGATTCCAAATTGAAATTTTGTGCAATGAATTGATGATTTGAAGATAGATTTAGAAGTAAAACTTGGTAGGTGTTCTTGTAGCTTATTGGAGAAATTTTGGTGTTTTTATTAAATTTTAGGATTAATCTGTGCAGAAATAGGAACAAGTGCTGACGAAGAATCACTTCTGGGGAAGGCGGTGTTTTAAGTGCTGGACCCTTGAGCTAAGCACTAAAGCGTATCCCTAGCTAACACCTATATACGTGCGCTAGGCTAGACTGAATATAGTGTAGAGATTGGGGTTCCATTTTGGGGGGAAAGGACTAATCTCGATCTCCACTTCATCTCTATCATAAAATCAAGCCTTAAAAATGACTTTTGATAATTCTAAGATGAACTCTTTTATATTTGGTGTAGTGGAATTACTACATTATTAATATTACATTATCAGGAGAGAGGACTCTTCCACGGGAGGACGACTTATCCATTTACGCCATAAGACTTAATGCTTAGAAGGTTATATATCGTCCAGAATGATCCTTCTCATAAGGGCAACTCTTCCAAGAAAGGACGACTTATATTTAAGCATTTACATCATAAGGCTCAATGCTTGAGAGATTATATATCATCCTAGACGAACTTCTCGATAATGACCGACTCCCTCCACGAGGGCCAAAATGACACCAGATTCCTATGACCAGAAAAGTGAAACAATAGGAGGCACAATATGGATTCAGGCCCCAGGGACACAATGACAATATCAGAGAGAGATCATAGCGTGACATGTTAGACGTAGACAATCACACACTCGTACCATTTATGAGGGGGACAAGACTGAATTTGCACAGTGGCGTGACAAAAAGAAACCAACAAGATCCTTACACATGGGTCTGGAAAGAAAAAGGTAGGCACACTTTGGGTTCAACGTGTGAGCTTTCTCTTCAACCCACCAACAACTCAACTATAGAACACAACAAAACTCAGAGAAAATTCTCAACTTAGATCTTTAAACATAAAGTTTCTTCCTTTTTAATCAACTCGTAGAAGAATAAGATGAAGTAGAGGTGAACTTACGCTCAATAATGTCTCAAAAACTTAAATGGGAGGAGGAACAATCCAACTTGTGGGAATGAACTAGAGCTTCACTTTGAGATCCTGAAAGACACTGAGGAGAAATGAGAGAAAACTTAGAGAGAAAGTTTTATGATGAATGGAGGGTTCCAGGGGTTCTAAGAATCTCATTAAAGCCTACTAAGCAATTCTTTCTCGGGATTAACTTTCTAAACCAACCATTTTTCCAATACACCCAGTATGCACAGAATAATACCGATTTTGCCCTTCTCGTAATTCGTAAGTTTCATATGGACATACACCATTCATCTTCTTAAAGATTGTCAATCCGTATAAGTCATATGGATTGATAATTCATATGTTTCATACGGATTACCAATCCGTAAGAGGATAAAGTTGGAAATAAAAAAATATGCTAGATGTATTAAAAATATGCTAAGTGTAACTTTAATGCCCAAACCAGGAGAGAATCAACTTAACACACCCTATCACATAAACAAACTTACTATGCTTTATTAAATTTAATTATTCTTACATTTTAATTAAAGCACGTAATCATGCAATATGCAAAAACCTTGGCATTACAATTAACGTACTCCAACTGAAAAATAAGTTAGTGTATATTAGCAAATCTCGATACATATATTGCGGTTTTATGGTAACTGTCCATGGGATGGATGACATGTATGGATGATATCTTCGTAACTATTTATCCCAATTTTTACAAATATTGCTTTTGTGTTGGGGTTTTCTTTAATACTATTTTTTTTGCCTAACAACAAATATATAATTAGATTTAGTAGTACAAAAATTCAAAATTTTTACTTCCATCTAAATTATATTTCTATATTTTTTTTCAACGTGTTTAGTTTTCTCCCTCTTTATTAAACTGTATGATTTTTCTTTCTTTCTTGATAAATGATATGTTTTTTAAAATAAAATGATAACTATTAATTATTTTAAAGTCTTCTAAAGGAAGAAAAAAGGATGAGTTTCTATTTAAAATTAAAGGTGTGTTACTAACCTACTCTCAAAACATAAAAAAGTAACATTTTTAGGCTTATTTGTAATTTTTTTGGTTTTCCAAATATGCTGCATTTTAGTTCTTTGAGTTTCAATTGAACCAATTGAGGGCCTCAAGTTTCTTTCAAATTAATCCCTTCATCTTAATTTTTTCATTTAGTGGGAGTAACTTCCACTACTACAAAGAACTCATTTTACGACAGCGTATCTACGTCGGTTATCACGAAACCGTCTTAAAATGTGGTGCGGTGGCATTTTTGTAATTAAATTTAACATTTCAAAGACGGTTGATGTGGTAACCGTCTTAGATAGCTTAATACAACGACGGTTATAGTTTAACCGTCTTCGTTTGGGTGTTTTAAAATTTAAAAAAAAATGGAAAACAAATAATTAAAACGGCAGCATTTGGTGTATGGCAGTTGTCTTCATTTTGGTCTTCTCTTTCATGCCCTAAACCAGTTCTCTCACTGTCGACTCCAACCCCAAAAGCCAGCATCCTTCCCGCGTGGTGGCCTCCAAACGACGGACCGTGTCACGTGCCTCCGTCTGACCGTCGCTCACCGCTTTTGCTCTGTGTGGCTTGGACTTGGTGGCGACATCTTCAATTGGGTTGGTATTTATCTTA
Organism: Glycine tomentella; assembly: GCA_007407185.1. Lineage (NCBI taxonomy): Eukaryota > Viridiplantae > Streptophyta > Magnoliopsida > Fabales > Fabaceae > Glycine > Glycine tomentella. The sequence goes on from PYAF01005501.1 coordinate 437,173, forward strand.
GGTATTCTTTTTCTAAGAAATGCAAAAGCTTTGTCCATATTGTCGGCACCGTGTTGGGCCTTTGCATGTAGTGTCTCTGTGTCTCGTTTATGTATTATAAGAATTTGTGTTGGTTTGGGTGTTAAGGTGTGGTTGGGTGAGTCTAATATTTGCAGTGCTGAAAATGTCGCAGTTGTTGGAAAAGGCCAAAAACTATGTTGCGGAGAAAGTGACGAACATGCCCAAGCCCGAGGCGAGTGTCACTGACGTGGACTTGGCCAAGGTCTCTGTTTCGAACCCTTATTCCACTTCCATTCCCATTTGTGAGATCAAGTACTCCCTCAAAAGTGCTGGCAGGTTCCTATCACTATTCGCTACCCTTTTTTTCTCTTTTCTTTTCCATGTTTTAATTATTGGATTAATTGGTTTTGTTTTTTGTCTTGTGTTTGTGATTGAGTTAATCACCCAC
>PYAF01005501.1:439321-449404 GCA_007407185.1 Glycine tomentella
TGTGCAGGATATGAATGATCTCTAGCTGGGTGTTGTTTTCATTTAAATAATCAAGTGCATTGGTAGTATATTCCTCACAAACTGCACACATATCTGGTTTTCTGCTTAGTTCTGCAATTTGAAGATAGGTTAACAACATGGCTTATGCCATATTTGCATTTCAAATTGTATTTAACAGAAATTTATTCAGAGCATACGACGGAAATAGGAATAGACTGAACGGGCATCCATCAAATATGATTTAGTTGATATAATAAAGCCAAAAAAACATGCAAATCAGTTCATGCTCCCTCTAGAAAAGAAAATCTGGTTGCGAAATTTTTGTCAGCAATGGTAAAACATTAAACCAATGATCAAAAGTGAAAAAGAACCACAAAAAAAGAATCTGGCTGAAATGCTGATACAGGAGTAGTATATGATACTATTCTAATCCAATGAGACATGAGGTTCTTCAACATTTTTTTTACATTAGGTTCTTCACCCTAAACATTACCTAATAGTAATGTGTAACTCAAAAAGTCATCCTACATATCAGTTAGGATCAACTACATAAGTTAGTATAAAATTGCAATGCCAGAACTGAAGATTTCAACTGCAACTTAAAGAATTGCCTCAGCATCTACCAAAAAAACTTGATTTACTATACATGTGACACATTTATGTGTCTTAGGGTATTATTATTAAATTCTGCATTACTGTATTTCTTAATTACTAATGAAATATTCTTCAGATATATAATTAACAATTGTTGTGGTTACTCTTGTTTGTTGTTTCAGGTATTTGGTATTCATTCAATAGGACGTTAAGGATTCTATCGTCTTCTTTCGGTCCAACACCTACTAACTCCTTTCCAGCGTCAACATCATTGCATTCTCTTTTTATTTGTATTGCCCTTTTTTTAAGGTATGTACCATGTGTAACTATTTGGGGTCTTATACATGTTTGTTGATATGTCTATTACCTTTACTCATAACCTACAATTCATAGTTTGTTAACCTTAGTTCCCCGTTCAAGGTTCAATTCGATGATTAATACGGATAGTTTGGATTAATCGTTGAATTGAATCTTGAATTGTCTGTTTGGACAGTCTGGGATGTTATTTATTTTATACACGATTTGTACATATATGTTAAGTATGAGTCGGTTCATTTAATGACATTTCGGTTTGCTGCATTTTCCTTTGTTCTCTGAGTGCATACATCTAGGTGGTGACAACAACTCACCTCTGTCATGGTATGTACTTGGAGACCAATGGGAAATGCTGTCGAAATTTCATTAAATTAACCAAGTCATACTTTACATGTATGTACAAATCATGTTTAAAATATAACTTCCTGAACGGGGTAGGGCCACACCTTTTTGTCTATTAGTCTTTCATTTGCATGTCACTAAAGAATTACATAATGAAAATGCCAGCTAAGTGAAATCATGGATCGAAGTTGGATGACAGCACCGCGCATTAGTGACCAGTAATGCAATGGTGTTGAACAATTCATAGAATTTGTCACACACAATGCACCTAGTCTGCGTGAAAATTTTTTTTGTCCATGTGTTAAATGTGTGAATGGGAGACGACAACCAATCGATGAGATTAGATCACATCTAATCTGTCACGGCATCATTCCGACTTACACAAATTGGATATGGCATGGTGAATTGCCATCGAGGCCAACAACACATACCACTTCCGAACATCATCAAGATCCCCACGATCGTATAGAAGACATGATACGTGATCTTGGAGAAGAGAATTTTCAACAAGCACATGCACCTGTGTATGACGAATTACAAAGTGATTCGAAGATCCCTTTGTATGAAGATTGCTCAACCTTCACAAGATTGTCAGCGGTGTTGGCTTTGGTTAACTTGAAGGCAAGATTTGGGTGGAATGACAAGAGCTTTACGGAATTGTTATCTTTGTTAAAAAAAATGCTACCGAAAGATAATACATTGCCGAAAAATCATTACGAGGCAAAGAAGATTTTATGTCCGGTTGGAATGGAGTACCAAAAAATCCATGCATGTCCTAATGATTGTGTGTTGTACAGAAATGAATATGCTGATTTGAAGAATTGCCCGACATGTGGGGTTTCGCGATACAAGCTAAGTGACAGTGACTGTACTGATGATTCCTTGAAATATAACAGTCGTCTAGTAAATGTTTGTTGGTATCTTCCCATAATTCCAAGGTTTAAGTGCTTGTTTACCAACGCAGAAGACGCAAGAAATCTTACTTGGCATGCAAATGGGAGGAAAATTGATGGACTTCTCCGACATATAAATGGGCATGCATAAAGGCCTGTGAGTAATGTGGCAAACTTAAAAAAATAAAAATAAAAATAAAACTCTTCCTTAATTTCCTTATTCTCCTTTCCTCTAACGACCACTCCTCTCATACCACTATCGATTCTTCCTTTCACAAAAAATCACCAACCTCAAATAAGAAATGTGGTTGACCCACATTTTTTTATATATTTGAACCATACTCGTGAATCCCATCTATCTCGATTCTCTTTAATTAACATCAAAACTACTATCTTAAATTTATTAAAATTAAGTTCTTTTTATATTTTTCAATAACCATCATATAGTTAAAATTATGAGTAAACTCTCCTTTTATAAAGAGTTATTACATCCAAATATAAGTTTATTCCGTATCAATATTTCTAAATTAAGTTTAAAAGTTTTTAGAAAATTGTTAATTTATGTCTTGAATAATTTTAATATAACTTTTATCCCTATTTATAGTACTGGCAGAGAAGGATTATAAGTTGGATTATTGCAGAGGTCATGGCTTCTTTTTTAATCCAAAGCTGGGATGGTTTTATTTTGTGTTGTGGTTCAAAAATTTGTTTTGACTAGTCAATACCTAATTGTGTGTTTTTGGGAGTGTGACACTAAAACTTGGTTTGAGGCTTCACAGTGACAAATCTGATACAACACCATCTTGTCTCCAAAAGCCACCATTGAAGCTTCAAACTAACATTTAGGATCACACTCCCTCAAGATTACATAATTAGGTAGTCACTAATCAGAACAAATTTTAAATTGCCAACACAAAATAAACTCATTCACCTCTGCATCAATAATGAATCGTGAGCCATGCAACAATGCATTTTATGGCTACTTAATCCTTCCATGTCACCAACTAAATAGGGATAAATGCCCTTTTAAAATTTTCCAAGACATACTTTTACAATTTTTTAAAGACTTCAACTTAATTTAGAAATATTCGTATGAAATAAAATTATAAGATTTAAATATGTTTTTGATCATTGATAAATTTTTTAATTTTATTTTTGGTTCCTAATAATTTTTTAAAACTTTTTGGTCCTTAATAAAAAAAATTGTTTTTGTCCTAAAGTGCTATCTAAATAAATTTAGGGATAATTTTTTTATTAGGAACCAAAAAGTTTTAAAAATATTATTAGACATCAAAAACAAAATTTGAAAAATTATCGAGGACAAAACACATTTTCAAGCGAAATTATATATATTTAGATATATAATTAACTGTGTAAAAGAAATACTTTTTGTTAACCCTTATAAAAGGAGAGTTTACTTATAACTTCAACTATATGAGGGTTACTCAAAAATAGAAAAAAGAGCTTATTTTTAATAATTTGAATATAGTAATTTTATTTTCTAAGAGAATCAATCGGGAATAGATGGGGTTCAAAAGGTTTAAGTCAGAAAAAGAAACAAGAATGCGGGTCAACCACATGTCTTATTTGAGGGTGATCATTTTGGTAAAAGGAAGAGTCAATAGTAGTATGAAAAAAATGGGTGTTAAAGGAAAAAGGGAAAAAAAAACTCAAATAATACTTTTTTAATAAATATTTACCAATTTGGGACTGTTTTGAAATTATTTACGCATATGAGGCAGTCAGACACATCCAATTTGTGCATGTCTGACCTCCATATAACCCTAAAAATTTCACTTTTTTCTCATAATTACCCATCATCTTCTCTCTAAAATTTTTCAAACTTTATCTCTCTGAGGTTTGTGAGTGAGTTATCTCTGCAACAAAGCTCTGCCAACAAGTTTTTGTTTTTGTTGACGGCAATAAATAAGTTCAGGTGGTGAGTGTGCTCGTGTTGTGTTATTTTTTAATGGAAGGAAAGTTGAAAGGCGACGAGGTGTTGTTTTTGAAGGGGGGAAAAGGCCGACATGTATCAAGCGAAACTCAACACTGGGTGAATTACATGAGAAGATATGACAAAAATTAGGTCTGAAAGACAACCAATGTATCACTTTGCTGACGACAAGATTATGGCAACATGAACAATACATGGGGTTTCAAGTACTGGACGATGAAGACATAGAAATGGTAATGGAAGAATTTTTCAACCAGTCAAGGAAATATTTTTTTAGAGTTGTACGTGGATTTTACCAGAGCAGAGGATGTTGTTTTACCCATGAGGTCAATTGCTTTAAATTCTGCATGTAATACATCATCATATGCTGCTCCAGTTGTAAACGTGTCTGAGGAAGATGAACATGACCCAACTTGGGTTATGGATGACGATGAAGAGGATGACGATAATGAAAATATAGCAATAGAAGATCGTCTTCTTGAGGAGGATGCTAATGCATCGGATAATGATGAGGATTGTGGTGTGTAGGCGACTGAATTCCAAGAAGATAATGATGTGGGGTCGTCTCAAATCCGTCATCATTTTGACATTGGATCTACTCAACCAGAACAACCTATCGGAGGTATGTTAAATGACTAAAATCAATGAAAATGCAGTCATATATGTATATTTGTATGTTATAGTATTTTATTTGCTTGATATGTTTATTAAAGTTGAAGGTATGTTACATGACTGAAATCAATGAAAATGTTGTCATATATGTATATTTGTATGTTATAGTATTTAATTTGCTTGATATGTTTATTTAACTGATTTTGTATTTAAAGGTGATTCCTTATTGGGATGGAATTCCACATTACACATATATTGATTGGAATCATCCAAACGAAGACGAATCTTTTACCGGTTCTGGTTCGGGTTCAGGTTCAGTGCATGGCAATTGGGGGATGAGTTGTGTAATGGCCCTGATGCCTAGCGCCGCTGGCGCAAGGTTTGGCGCGGTTAGCGCCAGGGTTCTTAAAGCAGAAAACACTGTCTGTGTTGTGGCGCGGATAGCGGCGGTTTGGCGCGAGTAGCGCCACAGCTTCGGGAGGTTGACGCCAGTGGCGCCAAGGTGACGCGGCCAGCGCCAAAAGTCCTCCAGAAACTCAGTTTTCTTTGGAAGTTCATGCGGTCAGCGCCATTGTAGCTCGAGTCGCACCACAAGTGCCCTGGAAAACCGTTTTCCTCTGGAATCCAGCGCGAGTAGCGCCAGAGGCGGCGCGAGTCGCCCCGGAAGTGCTCTGGAAAGTTAGTTTTCTTTGGAAATCGGCGCGGTCGGCGCCAGGGGTGGCGCGGTTGGCGCCACGGGTTTCGAAAGAGTGGCGCGGGTAGCGCGGGGAGTGGCGCAATCCGCGCAGGAAGTCTGACAGGGTTGGTATAAAAGGGGAAGTCGCGATTTTTGAAGGAAAAGCCTTCTTCTTCTTCCCTGGAACGTCCCTCCTCCATTGTTGAAGCTCCAAGCTTCATTCTTGCACCATAGTTCACCAAAACAAGTCCCTTAAACACTAAACTTGATGGAAAACACCTAGTGAGCTTGAATCTTTCATCCATTTTCCTTGAAAACCCCAAATTAGAGAATTCCTTTCTCAAGGGAAGTTCTTGAAGCTTGAGTTCGGCGAGGAATGGCGACGATTCATGGGTACCCAAGCTAGGGGGAGTTGTCTTTGGGCCTTCCTTGTCGTCATTGAGGTAAGAAACTCAAGTTTCACTATTTAATTTGTTGATTGGGGTTTTTGGTGAATAGTGACCCACTTGTGATAGAGCTAGAATTAGCCTTGGGTCCTTTAGATATATGTGATTAGTATGTGTTGAGGATGAAAGATTAGCTCTCAATTGCTAGTTTGGTGAACTTTGATTATGGGCTCTAGGTGAGGCATGTTTGGTTGATGTACTGAGTTGCTTAGTTTTGTTGGACATGCTAGAGCCTTGGTATGTGTTTTGTTATGCCTTAGAGGCCATGAGAACGGTGCCTTGTGTGTGTGTGATATGGACCGTTCGAGCCCTGTGTGAATTCTGAGGAATTGGGCTGTTGTGAGCTTCAAGCTCTTTGTGCTTTGGCTAGGCCAAGCGAGACCATTGAGGGTCTGAGAATCACTTATGAAGTGATTGAGTGCGTGCTATGCAAACGGATTATGGCCTTTCATTCTAACGGCTTAGGACCGTTACTGAAACCTTATATGTTTGATCCTCTGTAGGACGTGAGACTGATAATTTCAGTTGTGGTGATAACGAGGCCGGGAGAGCCGGTGCGTTGCTTAGAGCAGGTAAGCTCTTGGTTCTTGGATGTGTGCCCTTTGCTGTGTTCTACCATTCACCAAGTGGGGTGATGGTTTTATTGTGGACAAATGCATGTATATAGAAATTGTATATTGATGTGGTTGATTAATGAATTGTGCTTTGTACCCGGTGATGGGAACCGATATGTATTGATCTTATTGAAGTGAGTGATTGATGAATTGTACTCTGAACCCTGTGATGGGAAACTGATGTGTAGATTGGACCCAATGATTGGGGAAATTGATTGCATGGTTGTGAATCGTTGATTATAACATGCCGGTTTGATTATGAGATTTGATTGTGAATTCTATGAATGAATTGCATCCTATGGTAGTAGGATAGATGACTTGAGATTGAGTAAGACCTGCTGTGAGATGTTCCTGTGATATAGACGTAGCCTCCCGAATGGAGATGTTCCTATATCCACAGAGGTAGCCTCCTCAGGCAACTGGGTTGATATAGGTTATGAGATGTGCCTGTGATATATAGATGTAGCCTCTTAAATAGAGATGTTCCTATATACACAGATGTAGCCTCATTAGATGGAGATGTACCTGTGATATATAGATGTAGCCTCTTAACTGAGATGTTCCTATATACACAGATGAAGCCTCCGATGGAGATGTGCCTGTTATATAGATGTAGCCTCTTGACTGAGATGTTCATATATTTCAGATGAAGCCTCCAATAGATATGTTGAGATCCAGGCATGAGATGTTCCTAGTATATAGATGTAGCCTCCCTGAGTGGAGATGTTCCTATATACATAGATGTAGCCTCTGCCGAGTTAAGTAATGTATATCACCTGTGTATTGACGGGTTGAGATGAAATGATAGTAATGATGTTGAGTGAAGGGTGATGAGACCCCTGCCTGTTGTGATGAATGATTGAGAATTATTCTGATATTGAATCTGATTATGAATGGTTGAAATATACTATTTCTATGTATGTGCCAGATAGTGAACCAGGGGAAGAAATACCTTCAAGGGCCCTGAGTTTACTGGGATTTTATATCTCACCCCTTGTGTGAGGCTTATGTTTTGCAGGTGAGTCCTCAGGAGGAGCAGATAGATCCCAAGGCAAGAAGCCTTTGCAGGGATAGTTGATGTTTATAAACCTTAGGCTTAGATGACATGAGCGTGTGGCTCTGATATTTTGTATTCGCCTTTGGTTTAATTTTGTTATACCTTGAGGGGAGATTTATGTACAGTTTTGTACTTAAACAGAGAACTTATGTATAATCACCATATTATAATGTACAGTGTGTATGACGATGGCATTTGGTGATGCCCTTTTGTATATTTATGCTTCCAAACTGCTTAATCTCTGATGAGTCATGTATGATGTTTGTTGTTATGCGTGGTAATGACCCTGGTGAGCGTATGGGCGTTACAAGTTGTTTGTTAAATAGGAATTTGTATCCAAAAAGGACGCACAAATTGCAATTAAGAGGAACCTCATGAAGGAGCATCAAGAAGCATTTGTAGTTGAGAGCAAGCCTAACAAGTTTAGCATGAGGTATATTACTCATAACGAGGGTTGCCCCTGGAGGGTTAGGGTAATTAAACCAACGTACAGTAAAAAGTGGCTTGTTTCAAGATGGGGTGGAAAACACAATTGCCTGAATGACCATATTACACAGGGTCACAAACAACTTGATTCTAATGTTATTGCTTCACTTGTAGTAGGTATGTATTTTTTAAATTTCCTCTATATGTCTTTAATAATGGTTTTTTAAGGTATGTTCTTAATGTGAATGTTACAATTTCATTGTTAGGAATGGTTAAGGAGGACCGTTTGTGTCGATTGCATTGGTTTAGGAGAGGATCACCAATTCGTATGGATTTAAAGTTTCATATCAAAAGGCCTGGTATACGAAGCAGAAAGCAATGACTATGATTTGTGGGGATTGGGAAGAATCTTATGCATTTTTGCCCAGATGGTGTGGCTACATGTTTCGTTTTTCAGCAGGTTCTTTTTACGATATTCAACCAAATGATTATTTTGTGGGACATCGATTGATACGGGAAAAACGTGTGTTTCATCACATTTTCTAGACTTTCAGACAGTGTTGTGAGGCATTTAATTTTTGCAAACCCATGATTCAAATTGACGGGACTCATTTATATGGCAAGTATACAGGGAAATTGTTGATTGCCACGACTCAGGATGGCAATAATGAATGTCTGTCACTGGTATTTGCCATTGTTGAGGTGGAGACTTTGGAAGCCTGGGAATACTTGCTAACATTCGTTTCCATGTTACCCAAAGGCAAAACATATGTCTCATTTCAGATAGGCACCGGAGCATATTATCTGCTGTGGAGAATCACGCTGGTTGGCAACCACCTTATGCACATCACATGTTTTTCCTTCGTCATATTGCTAGTAATTTTAATCAAAAGTTCAGGAATCAAAAATTGAAGCAGGCCCTGATGAATTTAGGTATGGTTAACAAATATTTTGAATATATTAAATGGATATATCTGTAAGTCGAATAGTGTTAATGGTATGATTCTTTTGCAAGTTATACTCCCTTTATGGTTGATTTTGAGGTTGCATTTGCACGATTTCGTGATGCCAATTCTCAAGTTGTTGAATGGATTGATAGCATCCCTAAGGAAAAGTGGACACGTGCATATGACGTAGATGGGAGAAGATTTGGACATATGACAACAAACTTGTCTGAATCAGTAAACAGGGTGTTGAAGGGAGCAAGAAACATGCCTATCACTGCTCTGGTGAAGCACACATACAACAGGTTGGTTCAATATTCTGTAACTAGGGGTCAGGCGGCTCTTTCGCAAGTTGGCCATTCACAGCGACATTGCAAAATTGTGGTTGATGCTATGAGGCATAATCAGTCCCTTACTACTGGCCACCATGTACGCACATATAATGTTGATCAGACATTATTTAAGGTGGAGGAGGGCTGGGAGAGCTCATATTCAATCAACCTTGCAGAGAGTTTTTGTCAATGTGGGAAGTTTAAGGCCTTCAAATACCCATGTAGTCACGCCGTAGCTGCTGCTTTACATGTTCGTCAAAATCCTCTTTAGTATGTGGATGATGTCTTCTTGTTAAATAATTTGGGTCAGGCTTACTCATTGCCATGGCAGCCAATTGGTAATGAAGGTGTTATTTATAATAACCTTGGCTTTATACATAAAGAAAAAGGAAAAAGAAGTTTAAATTTTCTATTTTTCGGTCGCAAAAGATATAGTGACGGAATTAGCGACAGAATTAGCGACGGATTTAGTGACGGCTGGAATGCCATGCCTGGGGCGTGGGAGCCACGCCTGGAGTGTGGGAAGTGCTCCAGAAAGTGGATTTCCTCTGGAATGCCACGCCTGGGGCGTGGGATCCACGCCTGGAGCGTGGGAAGTGCTCCAGAAAGTGGATTTCCTCTGGAATGCCACGCCTGGGGCGTGGGATCCACGCCTGGAGCGTGGGAAGTGCTCCAGAATGTTGATTTCCTCTGGAATGCCACGCCTGGGGCGTGGGAGCCACGCCTGGAGCGTGGGAGCTCGGGCAGGGCCACTATTTAAAGCCCAAAACGCGAAAATTGAAAGAGAAAGGCTTCTTCTTCTTCCTTGGACGTCCCAGCAGCCATTGTTGAGCTTCCAAGCTTCAATCTTGCTCCATAGTTCACCAAATTAAGCCCCT
>PYAF01005502.1:5943-16714 GCA_007407185.1 Glycine tomentella
AACATTATCTCATTTGAACATCGTCAACCACATCATGATTATCTCATTTAAACATCACCAACCACATCAATAACATCTCAATTTCAATATCATCAACAACATCAACATCATTTTATTTCAATATCATCATCATAAACATCAATATTCAACATCATCAACTATATCAACATTATCTCATTACATCATCATCAACCCAATCACATCATCTCATTCCAACATCATCTCATTCATTCACAATCCAATCATTACAATAACAACATCATTCACAGTTTTATCCATCAACAAGAAAATTCATCGCATCCAATTAGTTAAAAACATAGTTTTTCTTGAAAATGAACACACAACAGGAACAAACATACATCAATAATAAATATATTGCATCCCATTAGTTTAAAACATAGTATTCCTTGAAAACCAGCACACAACAGGGACAGACAGGTATCCTCATAGTTGGACTCCCTGGCCCTCAACTATGGTACCAAATAATAAACTCTCTTTACCTAACTAGGAGTTTTCCTGTTAAAACCTCATAGTGTTGTTTTGAGATCCTTCCATATGCGTGTTTTTGTCCAAATGCAGAGCTCTATATACCGAATCGAAGATAATTTAGTATAAATTTCAAAGGTAAGGTCAAAATTAACATTTGGGGTCAAATACCCACTGAAATAAAAAAGGAGCTAAAATGGTGTTTTGAGAGTTCACATCAAAAGACATCACTTTGAAATTCCGATTACACCAATGTGACTAGGGTGTCAGAAGGATCACTGAAATGACATCAATTTCATGAAAGGGAGACTTTTACAACATCTCATTTTCAAAGGATTTTCAAAGGAAGTGTAAAACTCTCAGCAACAATACCCGAAATACAAGAGACACTAAGAGAAGCTTAAACTAGCTAGAAAAAGACAAAGGAAACCAAGGTTACCTCAAAGAAACCAAGAAAGAAGGATTGGATGTTTCGCTCTCTACTGAATCTTCGAGTTGAGTTTTGAAGATTTTGTTCCGATTAAAGTGTTCATCTTCGTGCGGTGGTCCAACGGCAAGCGACGGTGCCTTGTGGTGATCACTAGTGGCTTTTGGATTCGAGTTTTGACACTACTGTATGAATTTATCCCTGCCTTGACTTGCCCAGGCGAAATTGGGAAGGCATATTGGCTCGCTTGGGCGAGTTGACCCAAATTTTGAAATTTATGCTTTTGTGAAAAATTAATATCTCACGCTTTAGATATTATTTCGCCAATCGCAATGGTCAAACATTATATATTTGGGTTAGGAGTCTACCTGCATAATTTGAAGACGATCCAACGGTTAACCAATCCAGAATGATAATTTTACTAAAACAGGTTTCGGGTCAAACTCAAAATCACTCAATTTTCAGCACAGCTCAAACAAACTTTGCACAACCTAACATAAATACCAAGCAACTGCACAAGGGTAAAATGCACAACAAATCAACCAATCTAAATTAATCAAATAATCAAACAATCACAACAAATATATCAAACATCTATTTTCAGTTATCGAAATTTCAGGGTGTTACAACACGTGGTGGAGAAAAGAAGCTTGATTCCAAGTTTTCCCCACAATGTTTTCCAAAAATGACTCAAAAACTTGGAATCCCTATCCTACACATTGCTCCTAGGTAATCCATGAAGACACATTACTTCTTTGAAGAAAAAATCCGCCACATGACAAGCATCATCCACTTTGTGACATGGAATGAAATGTGCCATCTTGGAAAACCTATTAACAACCACAAAAATAGAATCATTGCCTCTCTTGGACTTTGGAAGACCAAGTACAAAATCCATGGAAATATCGGTCCAAGGTGAGGTCGGAATTGACAATGGAGTATATAAACCATGATGCATGACTTTGGACTTGGTCTTATGACACACAATACAATTAGAACAAAATTTGATGACATCATGTTTCATTTTAGGCCAAAAGAAATGTTCATGAAAAATGTTTAAAGTCTTTTCGACCCCAAAGTGTCCCATTAACCCCCCTCTATGAGCTTCACAAATCACGAGTTCACGCAAAGAACTTTGAGGCAAACACAATCTTTTATTTTTAAACAAGTATTCGTCATGCCTAAAGAACCCTTGATGAGACCCCTTTTCACACAACTCAAACAATTTAGAGAAGTCATGGTCTTGAGCATACAAGTCCTTTATGTGATCAAATCCAAACATCTTGGTTTCAAGCATGGAGATTAAAGCATATCTTTTTGAAAGTGCATCGGCCACAACATTAGCCTTGCCTTGCTTGTGTTTAATCACATAAAGAAATTGTTCGAAGAACTCCACCCATATGGCATGCCTCTTATTAAGTTTTCCTTGGTTTTTCAAATGTTTGAGTGACTCATGGTCACTATGAATCACAAACTCCTTAGGAAGGAGATAGTGTTGTCAAGTTTGCAAAGCTCTAATAAATGCATAGAGTTCCTTGTCACAGGTGGAATAATTCAAAATAACACCCTTAAGTTTTTCACTAAAATAAGCAATTGGGTGACTTTCTTGTAACAAAACAACACCTATGCTAACATTGGATGCATCACATTCAATTTCAAAAGATTTGGAAAAATTTGGTAGAGCAAGAATGGGTGCATTTGTCAATTTTTCCTTCAATTCATTGAATGCATTCTGTTGTTCACTCTCCCACTTAAATACCACATTTTTCTTAACAATGTCATTCAAAGGAGATGCTATGGTGTTAAACTCTTTGACAAATCTCCTATAAAAACTAGCCAACCCATGAAAATTTCTCACATCACTCGCATTTTTAGGTGTTGGCCAATCTCTAGTAACATTAATTTTCTCATTGTCCACTTGGACTCCCTTAGCACTCACAACAAAACCTAAAAACACTACTTGATTGGTGCAAAATGTGCATATATCCATATTAGCAAACAAGTTTTCATGTCTAAGCACTTCCAAGACACTCCTAACTTGGTAAAAGTGGTTATCCATTGTTAAACTATAAATCAAGATATCATCAAAGTAAGCAACCACAAATTTTCCAATAAAGTGTCTCAAAACATGGTTCATGAGTCGCATGAAAGTGCTTGGTGCATTGGTTAAGTCAAAAGCCATGACCAACCACACATAAAGTCCAAACTTAGTTTTGAAAGCAGTTTTCCATTCATCACCTTCTCATTCTAATTTGATGGTAACCACTTTTCAAATCTATTTTGGAGAAAACACAAGAACCATGAAGTTCATCCAACATATCATCAAGTTTAGGGATAGGATGTCTATACCTCACGGTGATGTTGTTGATAGGTCTACGATCTGTGCACATGCTCCATTTGCCATCCTTCACCCATCCATTTTGCATCAACCCTTCAACTTGCTTTTGAATCTCCTTGGTCTCTTCCGGATTACTCCTATAGGTCGTCCTATTAAGAAGTGAAGCTCCTGGAACAAGATCAATTCGATGCTCATTTCCTCTTAAAGGAGGCATGCCATAAGGTAGGTAAGCCATAAGGTAGGTCTTGTGGAAAGACATCCTCAAAATCCTTTAAAAGTATATCAAAACCTTGAGGCAAGTCAAGGGCACTAGAAGACAAACACATATAATTGGGAATGAGTAAATACATTTTTTATCTAGCTAGCATCACTCTTTTAACCTCCTTAGGTTTGATGAACACACATTCTTTTATTTCTAATTTTTTTCACTCTTTGTGTCTCTCTTCTTTTGTTCTCTCTTTTCACTGTTTTTGCCATCTTTTTCTTTTTGGCTTTTCTCTCTCAAAGGACTCTTTTTTTCTTTGATTTTCTTTTCTTTTTCTCTTTTCAATCTCATTTTTATTTGATCCTCACACACCTCACTTTGAGACAAAGGTGAGAGTACTACCTTTTTACCTTTATGAAGGAAAGAGTATCGATTGGTGACCCCATTTTGTACCACATCTCTATCATATTGCCAAGGTCTACCAAGCAACACATGACCGGCTTCCATGGGAACCATATCACAAAGCACTTCATCCACATATTTTTCAATGGATAATGTAAGCAACACTTGCTTAGCCACCACCACCTCATCATTGCCACTCAACCATTGCAATTTATAAGGTTTAGGGTGAGTGGCAGTTTTTAAACCAAGCATCTCCACTAATCTAGTGCTTGCAACATTGGTGCAACTTCCTCCATCAATGATTAGAGAACAAACCTTTCCACTCACCAAGCATCTAGAATGGAAAATGTTTTCTCTTTGTGTGTCATCTCTATCTTTGCACAAGCTTCTCATGAGGCGTCTTAACATCAAAAGATCTCCCTCTTCCGGTTTAAGGAAACAATCATCCTCACCTTCACTAGAGGAACTATGACAACTCCTAGATGACTCAATATCCACCTCTCCATTTTCAAACATAATCATGATCCTTTTGTTTGGACATTGGGATGGAATATGACCCTTACCCAAACATTTAAAACATTTAATTGAACTAGATTTATTGGAAGGAGTTTGAGTAGGAGAAGTAGTATTACCTCTTGAAGACTTTCTTTCAACATGTTGGGAAGAAGAACCCTCCTTCTTGGAAATGTCCTTATCCTTCCAAGAAGAATGACCATATAAAGACTTCTTGTAGGCTTGTTTTCTTTTCAATTATTGCTCCACTTTCATAGCCCTATGTATAAGTTCATCCATGGTGTTGTAGGTTTGAAGCTCTACAACATCTTGAATGTCCCTATCCCCGATCTCTTTCGAGCCTTGCTGAAGCGCCCAAGAAAATATAAGCTTTTATTCTCCATGTTTGCTCTTACCAAAGAAATATCCATCTCCTTGTAATAGTTATCAACACATCTACTCCCTTGATAGAGTCTTTGTAATTTGTTATGCAAATCCCTTATGTATTGAGGTGGGACAAATCTCTCCCTCATGATTCCTTTCATTATCAACCATGTGTCCGGTTGATGTCTCCTTAATCTTCCTCTTTCCATTTGCACTTGAGTCTACCAAGCCATGCTTCAAATTCTAAGCTAGCCAACTTCATTTTCTTTTCTTCACTAAAATTGTGATAATCGAAAACTTGGTCGACTTTTATCTCTTAATCAAGGTAAGCTTCTGGGTCATTAGTACCTAGGAACATGGGAAGTTTGAATTTCACATCTTTCATTCCATCCCTATTCCTCCTATGTCTATGTCTTCTACCATCTTCATAGCCATCATCACTCCCTTTGGAAGAATGAGGTGACCTATGATGTCTCATTCTCTCCATGTCCTCCATTCTTCCACTTAACTCTTGAGTACTTCTTTGTATCTCATCAAAACGTTCTCCCATCCTCCTTCCAACATTTCTTTGCAAGTAATCCATTTGCTTAGCCAATGAAGTCATTAGCTTAGCGATTCTAGGTGAAGGTGGATCACTATCGCTATCGAACACCATTGCTACAAGAAAAAGGTTAGTAAAACAAAACAATAATGGACCTTACCACTCACTAAGTGTTTACACTCTTCAACACTCGTGTTTCACACTTGCAAGACTTTTTCTATAAGGTTCACTCTTGTTTTTTTCCACGCTCTAACTCTTCTTCAACTCTTGAAATTCAACCCAAGATTCCAATTCAATGAATATCCAAAGTGAAAGATGAAACAAATCCAAACTCAACTTAAGAGGTCAAGGAAGAAAGAAAACTCTAAGGCAAAACCTTGGAAATTTAGAAGACAAGCAATAAAAGCTCAACAAGAAAAACACAACTCAAAAGGAAAGTCAAAGAAAATGATGAAGATATATAAATTTTTTGGATAAATATAAACCAATGTAATTATGCAAAAAAAAATAGTGCTATTAAGCAACAATAAAACACACAGGGCTTTTAAAATAAAATTTTGGCTGTCAACTTTTTTATACTTGGGTCCTCATATTTTTTGATATTTTCATTTCGACCCCAATATACTTTTTAATAATTGCCTTTTGGTCCTTCGTATTTTCTCTTTTAGGACCAAAAGATTTTGCTATTTGCACAAACGCCCCAAAACTCTCTACACAGTTATGAATCAAACTTAGAAAATTTCCAGCAATGCTTTGAGTTTCATGAAGAACACGAAGAGCACGAAGAACATGAAGAACAACTCATATTCAAAAAAACTCCGAATTCAACAAAATGATAGGGGTATTGAAGGCAATCGCAAGCTAAACTCAAAAATCACACAAGAAACACACAAAGAACAACAAACAAGCAAGAATCATCATTTTTTAATTTTCATTTGTTGAAAAAAAGTAAAAACGAAAATGCAAATAACATAGATAGAAATCTTTACGAAATGCTTTATGGAATCAAGCTCTGATTACCACATGATGACTTCCAAGACATGAATGCTTGGATTGGATCGTTTCCGGATTGCAAACTTCAAGACTCCATGAAATTGTTGTTTGAAACTTAAACATAAAAATGGAGAAGATCAAGAAATGATGATGAATGATGCCATGATCCGTAACGAAGTGATAAGTCAGAGGAGGATTCGCCACAAAGGAAAGCTTCCTTGATAAGAATCAATTTAGTTTCACTCAAGAACCAACAAGAGGCTAAGCTCTCAATTAAAGCAAATGCTTAATTTCATTAATCAAAGTTGTTCCAAAATAGTATAGTCTGAGTACTTATATAGCTAAGCCTCTAATGATCACCTAAAAACGTAAGTTTAGGCCTATTTTGGGTAGTACTAAAGCCCATTACAAAAATAATAAAAATTACGAAAGTCCTCACAGAAGTGGCGCGCTGAGCGAGCATAAGGGGCTGGTTGAGCTAGCAGAGGCGTGCTAAGCCTAAAATCTCTCGATCACGAATTGCAAAAACCTCTCTGCCAAGGATTTGGGAGGAATTGGGCTGAGCGAGAAATGTGCACTAAGCGAACTCACCCATAATCTTCAAGGTTCTCCAATTAAGCTCCTTGTGTCTTCCTTCATTCTTGTCCTTGTTAACTAGTCCAGCCATGATTCTCTTGGTCATTTCTTCTTGAAGAAGCTTGGCTTTGGACCTTAACATTGGATCCTTCAATTTATGGAGTGCTTCTAGAAGTTCATGATCCTTTGATGGTCCTCTATCAGTAACACCAAACAATATCTTCTCATCTTACGTTCCTGCCTTCTTGAAAAATTCAACAACAATAGGAACAATGGAGTTCATAGGATTGCTTATCATGTTAACTAGGGCCTGATTCCACCAATAAAATATTCAGTATAAAATAAAAAAAACACATTATAAATGACTACAAGCCCATTACAAATAATATAGAACAAGACATGCACACAATTATACTTTTTGATTTATGAAATCATATACTTCTAGTGGATGGGAAAAAATTCATGTCAATTATTTACTACTATTATCAAACGTTAATCAAATTTTAAAATCAATTTGATTCCAAAAATATATGATTTGAAAAATATATAACAGCCAGTGTTAAAAGTGTGTCAGAGTAACTAAATAAAAGAAATTGCATTGATCATCCAAAACCAGTCAAAATGAAATTTTCATTTCCTCTAAGGACCAAGCCAGTATATGCTTTCCACATACAAAGTCAGAGCAAAACAACACTAACAGTGGAAAGCAACATCAACTGACAACCATAGAAGAACAAATGAAAGGCAACTCATGGAAACAAACACTCACATGGGGGCAGTTCTTAGCAATAACAGTGCACAATGTGTTAACAATGCCAACATTGATGTTAAAAAGATCATCATGAGTCATTCTAGGCTTTCTGGTCACACCAGCAAGAATTATAACAACATCTGCACCCTCCAAAGCTTTTCCAAGCTCTTCGTTACCTTGGTACCCCACTACCTGCAATCCCAATTAACAAAAAAAGTCAACTAGCTCAATCAATAACACTATACCATTAAACTACAATAAATCTTGCACATCCCTGCAAAGGGTACATTAGATAGGTGATTGAGGTCCTGAGACCTTCCAAGAAAGGATCATTTCCCCACAAATTATCCCCCAAAAACTTAAAAAAAGAATCAACCATCATCCAAAGCCCATTGTGGCAGCTTGTCTCAAACCATTATAAGAAGTATAAGAAATTGCAGTATCTCAAAATTATCATCCTACATAGCACAGTCTAATTATACTTCTAATTACCCCCAGAATGAACTACTCTGTAAAGGAAACCTTTATAGTTATTCAATTGCCAAAGAAAACTAATTTTACAAGAATCAACCATCATCCAAAGCCCACTGAGGCAGCTTGTCTCAAACCACTATACGAACTATAAGAAATTACAGTATCTCAAAATTATCATCCTACACAACACAGTCTAACTATACTTCTAATTAGCCCCATAATGAACTACTCTGTAAAGGAAACCTTTGTAGTTATTCAGTTGCCAAAGAAAATTAATTTTGGAAGCCAAATCCCTAATCCCTCTCCACTTTCATGCTAAAAGAAACCGCCCACCCATTGAGATGGTCTTTTATATATGTTTACCCATACTAGACCAAGAAAATGTCTATAATTTTCTTTGTCAACTAAGCCAGCCCAAGAAGAATCTATGAAAGTTGAAGGTACTGAAGTATATGTTGCTTGTAAATGGTTCTACACTTGTACAACACTAGGGAAAACATAATTGAGAAAGAAAAGAAACCTGTAATGGTGCCATAAACAATAGTGCCATTCTTGAGCTAAATTAACACGGTTACATTGTTCAACTTCATTAAAAACCTATTCATACAATGTTCGTATATTATTAGAATTTGATCTCAGAAAATGAAAAAAAAAACACAACAGCACAAAATTAACAGATAACACAACAAAGAGAGAGAAAAACCTGACGAGCTTCATGGTGAGTCGAAGATGAAGACTCGGTTGCGCTCTCTACTCTCCTTCAGTGAAGCAATACAGAGAGAATAAAAATTAAGGGTGTGAACATTATCGTCTGCACAAATTAAAATAATAATGCATAAATTTATAAGGCTATGCAAGGGTGCAGTTAAGAGAAGATGAAAACTTACCTTCGGTGGTCACCGCGGGCAACAACGAGGGTTTTAGGGAAAAAAAGTGAAAGAGATGAACAAAAGAAGAAGCGGTTCTTTTTTAAGGGCGAAGAGAAAAAAAACTGAAACCCTATGAGAGAGAAAGAGTGTGAGAGAGAATAGGAAGTTATAGGGTCTGCGAAGCGTCGAGCGGGGTGTACATTGTGGTTTCAAGGGTCAACGTGAGAATGAAGCCACATTCAACAATGTGAGAAAACCCTAATGGAGCAATCACGCCCATGGAGCTAGGAATAAGAAGAGAACGTTCGGGAATCGACATTGTATTATAGCATTCTACATCAATTCTTAAAGAAATCGATGTCGTAATGAGTTTTCAAAGACGGTTTTCACACAATCGTCTTTAAAAATTTGCAACTATTTACAAAAATGCCACTGTGTCTTCAACGACATCGATTTTTGTAGAACCGTCATAAAATCAGTGTCGTAGAAGACTATTTTTGTAGTAGTGCCAGCAAATTCAGCAGAGTTGGCAATGGAAGGTTCCCTCACTATAAAACATCCTAAGCCCGTTCATCGAGGTATCAAGTGGACACCTCCTTCTCTAGGATGTTTTAAGCTCAGTTGTGATGTTGTAGTTGAATCTAATAGCAGGGCTAATGGTGGGTGGAGTCCTTAGATATCATAATGGTAATATGCTTTGCGCTTTTAGTTGTAAGATTGGTTCTTGTTCATTTCTGATGTCGGAGTTATGGGCGATTTTTGGGGGAGTTATAATGGCTTTGGAGAAAAGTTTTCCATCTGTTATGATGGAATCAGACTCTATGCTTGTTGTTTATGCTCTTAATCAAGGTTGTTCCTCATAGCATGTTTGCTCCGCCATGGTGCAACGGATCCAGAATCTAGCACAATCTGGTGATAGTTTCTCTTGGAGGCATGTCTTTCGTGAAGCTAATCAGGTGCTTGATGGGCTATCCAAATTCGACCTTGGCATGGATACTTCATTTCAGTTCTTTGATGTAATTTCTACCTTTATTTCCTTTCCTATTTTGGTTGATTCTTCTTCTATAATTTTCCCTCTTGGTTTCTAGTAATATTTATTTTCAGCAACACAAAACATGGAGCAATGTCATTTATGTAATTAATGTGACTTTACGATATCAATTGTTTATAAACTGATGTAGGTAATATAATTATACATCAATTCTTGTTTGAGCTGATGTTGCAATTGAATTTTAACATCGGTTCAAATTAAAATCGATGTTGAATGATTTTCTTATACTAATTTGTACTCGCTCTCACCTTCTATTCCTACTCTTCATAAATCTTTGGTTCTGTCCCAATCCCGCCACTACCACTGGGGATGGAACTAGAAAAAATATTAGGAGTACACAAATTTAATATATGAAAATCAAAATCAATATTGATTGTCTAAAATTTAGTTTTAAAAAATATTGTATATATTATTTAAATTAAATATAATAAATCAAAACTATTGAGCTTTTTTTAGGTCGTTCATCAAGTTTATAAATTTGTGGTGAAGTTTTAAGTCTTTGACATAAAAATAGGTTAAAATATGTCAAAATCATTGATTTGTTCTTTAAAAAAATGTAGAAAAATTTCTTTAAATTGTCGTACATAAACTATATTATAAGAATTAAGTTATTATAACAAATTAATTTATCTACAAATTATAAAATATTGCAAATCTTTAATTAACAATAAATATAATTATGTGTAAAATAAATTAAAAGTGATTCAAAACAAAACTATGTCTAAAGTATATCTATCATGGAAAAGGCAATTAGAAGTGAATAAGAAATCCGAATAAAATAA
>PYAF01005502.1:22460-39728 GCA_007407185.1 Glycine tomentella
TTGAACAGTATTTATAGGCCGATACCTGAATGTTGATAATGGCCCTTGAGGCCCCATTATTTCAGCTGAACACAACCTCCTTCCTTGATATCCGGAGATCGTGATAACTGCCTGATACTAACTGCATCCACTGTTCTCTGAAGTGGTTATTTAATGGATAAAACATTTATTAAATAAAATATTATCTTTATCCGTAACACATACTATATTAATCACGCATATTATTATATATTTATTCTGATATATCTGTATTAATATAATGTAATATATAATCATAGTAGTTTCATATAAATGGAAATATATACAATAATAATGTATATATATTAAATATTAATTTAAATTTTTTCTTTTTATGAATTAAATTAAATTTCTAATATTAATTTATTATATATATTTTAAATATAGAGAAGTTTAATTATTTTTTGGATAAATAATTATTTTTGTTCGAGAATGTGTAGAGCGTGACACAGAGGGATAAAAATGTGATAAATATGATTGTCAACATGTCAGTAATTTTCCATTGGACCAAAATGTCAATAAGTTACCATTGAACCAAAATGTCAGTAATTTTTCGTTGGACCAAAATATTTATTTTGGAAAATTTCTATTGTGACAACATTAGACAGTAACAAAATCAAATTGAATCTTATTTTTTGTAAGGATTAACTTAATGATTGTGCATTTTTGTTGAGTCTCATATTTTGGATAAAGTATTGTCACATTGAAAATTTCATAGCAACAAACAGATTATGTTTATTGATCAATGTTATGCTTATTACTATGTTTGTTCTAATTTATGTTTGTTTTCCTATTTTTTTTAAGTGTTTATTGTTATGTTATGTTTGCAATGATAAAAAAAGGGGAAAAATGAAATTATATTTTATCCTTAAATAAAATGAAATTTGGGGTCTGACAAATTAATCTAATGAAAATGTAATGACATTTAGGTCCAAAAAAATATTAACATTTTAGTCCAATGAAAAATTACTGACATTTGGGTCCAATGGTAACTTACTAACATTTTGGTTCAATCTATTTAGTAGTATTGTTGACAATTATTTTTGTGACATTTTCGTCCCTCTATGTCACGTAAACTTTTTCATTAACGGTAACAAATGAAAGTTAACGGATGAATAACTTTGTTGCACTTTTTTTCACTTTCAAAGAATAAAATTTGAATTTTATCTTCTAAAAATGAATTTGTCAACGCTTTATACATTCATGGACAAAAATTGTTATTTATCTTTATTTTTTTAATATAGATTGAGTCGTGCATGTCAAGTAATAACTTACTGAATTGACCCATGACTCAATAATTGAGTACTTTGACCAAATTAATGACCAATCCAAACTTGATAATCTTGCTTATATATAGTCAAGTATGCCGAATGCACAGAGTAAGCCCCATTAGCCTCTATCAACCATACTAATGTATCCTCCTCATTTTTCTTAAACGAAATATGGTTTAACATATTCAAAAGCTCCTCTCTCAATGTCTCCTTCCACATAAAACAATTTCTTCTCCACCTAAGATTCCACACCCAACATTGTCCACACCATTCCTCCATATTAGTTATAGTGTCCAATTGTAGTAGTGAGATCGCCAAAATTCTTGGATAAGTAGAAGCAAGATTATTTTCCCCTAACCACTTATCTAGTCAAAATCTTGACCTCTCTCCATTGCCAATCTTCGAACTAACCATCCTATGAAAGCACTTTGATGAATCTTGCCCCCCTCACATTAGACATAAATCTCCACCAAACAGACGCTTTTTTGAGAAGTTATCATTCATTAGACTTCTCCACCCCACATTTTGACTACACCCTACATACGTCCTTAATTTCAATGTGTGACACATGCATTTAGTTTGATTAATTACTTAAGTTGTAAAAGTTTATAGATGTATAAATGTGATAGTGTATTAGTTCTTTGAATTGAGTACTTAAGCTGTGAAAGTAATTTTTTAATGAATTGATTATCAAACAAAACAAGTGCATATATGTAAACAAGTTTTTATGGAGTTTGCTAATAAATGTTCTTTATTTTTTAGAATGAATACTTTAGCAAGTTAGAACTTCGATAGACAAAAAAAATGTTATAACTTTTATTTTCTTAAAAAATATTTGAGGTGTAACTTGCCGATGCATGTGAAGGTGACTCGTGAGAATACTTAGTTGTTACAAAAAATAAATACTATAAATCTAGACCATATAAACCTATCCATATATATATATATATATATATATATATATATATTATGAATTTATATAGCAAGTAATTTTAATTATGTGAAATAGTCTGTCAAAGTTAAATTTTATGATATGGCAATTGTGCGTGAGTAGATTGTGAAAGGGTTGACATATATGTATATGTATCAGAAAAGTTGGTTACTTTAATATAACTTTAAAAAATACAGACTTCATACAATGATTGTAATTAGAGGTGGATATATGGGTAATTTTTCCCGTTTAAGCCTATACCCGCTCAAACCATATAACTTGCCTGCGAAGCCTGTAATTTAAACGGACTCTATGTTAGTGAGCTCGCAACCGCCAAAAATAGTCAAATAAAACATAAAATAAAATTTTAAAAACCTAAAATTTAACCCATTTTTGAAACCATTCTAAAAACAATTATAAAAAAGAAATCCTAAGTCCTCCTAACACTCAATACACACTACTAGTAAGTTTCTATTCTTTTATATTTTTATTTTACATTTAATTTTACTAAAACATTAAAATTTCTTTTTATTTTTAAATTAAGACAATTACGGCTTACCCGCAAAACCCGCTATCAAACCCATTTAACTCAATGGTTAAAGGGGTCAGGCTAAAACCTGTAATTTAAATGGACTCAAAAAAATCATACCCATATATCATGCCGGTTACGAGTACAAGCCCAAATGTTAAACTCTAGTTGTAATTATATAATTAATTTAAAAAGTCATTTTCTTAATGGGTCATGATGATAACCTAGTTAAGATGTACTTACCTTTTATATCAATTGATTCTACATTCCTTAAAATGGCCTAGAAAATAAAATAAAATAAAATAAAATAAAATAAAAACAATAGTAAAAAAAAGCTATATAAGTGTAAGGAATTCCAATATCATTATATTATTTTGCAATTATTGCATAAGAGTATTGATGGATTTGTAATTTTAAAAATTTATAGTTAAGCACGAGCTAATTAATAATTTTATATTTAAAAGCAGTAAATTAAGAGAATTATAGCAAACCTAAATTTTGGTAAACCAAAATTTTATGTAAAATAGCCACTTGGCTTACTTAAAACCTAATTCAACTTACTCCTTGATGCCTCCATTAATCAAACTGTTTAGTTTTGCCGCTTATACAATAAGCCAATAATATAAGCCCTAGCTATATAGTAGTCCTGAAAGATAAATATAAAGATGTCTGCCTCTCAACTCATGATAATAACTAGACCTGGTGCAAGTTGGATCATGGATGTTTGTTGTTGAATCTTGTTTCTTAGAGACATCAAGTAGTTAACCTGTGTAGTCTTTTTCAAGGGCCAAACTTGAGGGTGCAACACATTTAATAAACACACATTTTAATTCTATAGTTGTATATTTGTTTTAAAATGTAGGGAAAAAATTGAACAAGAAAAAAAAAGGGACTGTTTATTCAAAGAAGAATGGACATATAGTACACGTGTTGAAAAGCATGCGAACGCTAACTTGTCCCACTGGTGATCATTCATGATTCTGCGAGGACAGGGGTTAATAGCGACAGGACCTCTTGGTCATCAATGAAGAGAACAAGTGCCAGAGTGTTAACTAGGAACTTCAAATTAACAAAAGCCAAAGATGCACGGTTTGTTGGTGCTTCACATTCAGATGTCATGGCCATGCATACTTCCCATACATATAATACGGCTAACAATAAGATATTTGTGCCTTTCAGATGCCTAAACACGACCAAGGTGCAAAAGAGAGAGAATGGTTAATAATATTTTTGAGTAAATTATACCTTTTTATTATATACGATACTCTTTTTTTTTTTTTCCTACACTAATCTCTTAATTATTTTTCAAAAATCTTATACTTTAACACCATTTATACATTCTGTGAACTCCCTTGTTTAAAAATATTACACTGTATACTCATATAAGGAAGATTGTTATAAACGTTAGTAAAATAGGGAGGATTATGATATTGCAATCTTAAAAAACTTTTGGGATGTCAGTATAATTTACTTTATTTTTTAATATTTCTTTTAATCCCGTTTACATTAGTAACTAAATTCATTAAAAATCATAAATTTATAGAAACTTTAGAGTTAAATGTATTTTTTAATCTTTATAAAATGAGTCAGTTTTACTTTTTTTTCCTTATAAAGTTTTATTTGATTTTTGACCCGCCAAAATCTAAAATCATCGTTTTTTGTTTTTATAAAATGAACGAATATTTATTTTAGTGCATCTAAAAAAAATTAAAAGGTATCACGTGTTGGTATGATTGAAGTCACATACACTAGAGGAAAACACAAGATGATCACTTAAACTCACAAGTAACTAACAACTGTCACATGATAGTAGAGATAAAAATAATTATTATTAACTTTTTAGAGATAAAAAAAATCTAAATACTAAGTATTTCCAACTGTAGAGACCATATTGAAATTGCGTAACTCAATTTTTGGTGGGGGTATACAATACCACATGTGATTTAAGAACTTAGGGCATGCAATCTTTAAGAACTTCAACATAGTGCAATCCTTAAAAACTTCAACATGTTTTTGTTCTTAAAATTAATCTTATAATTTATCGTACAATTCTTAAAACTGTTAAAAACATTATTTATATAAACAACTGATTTTTATATTTAAAATTGTCATGTCAATTACTCTAATGGTTAAGTTGCATGAGAATTAGTTCTTAAGTTTAAGAACCTAATAAATAATTTCCATTGAAAATGTTCTAAAATCAAAATTCACTCAAATTATAAAAACTAAAAATATATTTAGTTTCAAATTTGTTTATTAGATAAATTTTAAATAAAAATATATTTTAAAAAAATGTTTTGGATAATGTGTTACCAATCTTTGGAAATCTCTATCCCGATTCTCTTGACCTCTTGCATTTGCCCCAAACCCCATTAAGACCCCACCGACACAAAGCTCATGTGCACAGCAAAGCTTTTCTCACAACCAAGGAGACAGTTTGGTCCTTTGGCTAGGGTCATGGAGCCTGGAGGGATAGCTGTTTCACATGCTGCTCAATTAATTGGGGCTTAATTTGATCTCTGAAGTCATGAGAGGGAGGGTCTCATCATTCGGTTTATAGAAGGCAATATAACATTTTTAATGGGTCAGTCAATGTAGCACGTCTTGTCATTCCTTTTTCAGTATAAATTATTGACTTTGCTATACCACAGAATCATTTGCTTCATTTAATTATATCTTTACTTGGTTCAGAATTTTTGTTGCATATATCCAAAGCAAATATAAATATACTGAGAATAAATATCTCGTTCATTATGTGGGTCAAAGTATAATTATACTTGGATATCTTTAAGTAAAATCATGTGTTAAATTTTATAGATAAAAAAGTTATAATTGAAATGAAAAACTCTTTAAAAGTTATCAATTATTTTTTTATAAAAATTAATCATCAATAAAATAAAATATAATAACAATATCATTTTTTTATACTGAATTTTTTTATCCAATTAACTAATCATTAATTGTCATATAATTTAAAATAAATAAATATTAATCAATATCTTTGAAATATTGGTTAAGAAATTAAAAAATATATATTTTTATTGAAATGTTCAAAATTATACTATTGATGACTTTTTTTACATTTCTTATAATATTCACAATAAGTATATTTTTTTAGTTACATATTCAATATTCTAATAACACTAGTTAGCAAGAACCTTAAAAATAATTAATTTAATAATAATTACTCTTAAAATATAAATAAATATTATTTTATTAGTTAACAATAACTCATTATACAGATAGTATATTCAAAATTAAACTCTTCAAATTGAGGATAAAAATAAACAGAGTAAAGTAAATTAAGCCTAATTCAAGCTAGATATAATATATGTTTATTTGTTTTTACTTAGTTCCTTAACAAAGTAAAGCCATTTCCTAGGCTTAAACCATGAATTTTGAAACTCAATGTGTTAGGATCAAACCCATGATCAACATTTTTGTATCTTAAATTTTACATATTAATTAAAAATGTATTATGGAGATCGAGGGAGAGGGGAATCAAAGATTTGCTTATACTTTTTAAGTAAATTAAGTTTATATGGCATAATTTAATAATTTGGTATGTTAAATTGGTAAGAATAAGTTGTGAAAATAACTACCCTAAAAGCACTGTAAAAATATTCAGAAGATAGACCCCAATCTCTAAACACATAATTCATTGTAAGCTAATTTAGTGGTTCTAATTAGCTTTTAAATTAGCATATAGAATACGCATAAAAAAATTGCATATGGAAATAATAATTAAAATATCTTTTTCTTCAGTAAAGACATTAATTTATTGCTTAATTATATCCATTGTCCCACCAGGGGCCAAAGTATTTAAGTCTCATACTGTATGGCACCAATCAAACTCAAGTATCAAAGTTATCATTAGAAATTTCCAATGTTTTGTTCTTTTTGTAGTTATGATCTGAATTGTTTCATGGAGGAACGACCACCAAGGCCGATATTTCAACTCAAGAGCTTATGAGTCCATTTGGCACAGCTTTTTGAACGCTCAAACATGCAAAGCAAGCGACGCCAAGGGGATCATCATCAGATGGGACTTTCTTGCGCTTCTCACCGGACCCCTCACTTCAGCTAAAAAATATTCAAAATTAATGCAAATGATGGCACTTTCCAGTGAGTTGGCTCGTGGCATAATGTTTGGAGTACTTGTCGGGAAGATTTAGTTAGGTGTTTGGAACTTGAAAGAGCATAGAACGGAATAGATCGGAATATGATGAAGCATATTTAGATTCTTTATAATAGAATAGGATATAAGAAAAATTAAATGATCTAATCACACTATTAGATCAAATGCGAAAAAATTAAAATCGTAAATATCTTCCGTCATTGTTATTATTGTTTGTTCCGAAGATAAAATTGCAGTTGTCCATGAGTCAAGTAATCTGTAAACAGTTTGAGTCTTCAAACTAATCTGACTTTTTTGACTTAAGGATCTTCTATGCTTTCACTATCACTTACTGATAGTATATTGACATTTTTTCAGATAGCAAGCACATGGACCTTGGTCATGGTGCACATCTCCTTTTATAGCCTCTTCCCATCAAAGAGTTTTTTTTTATATGCATAAAAAGTGGACACCTTAAAATAAGGAATAAGATTAGCTTATAAGATTAGCAATAACTTATTCCTAAGAAGATAAGGGATAAAATTAGCAACAACTTATTCATAAGAAGATAAGGTATAATAACCATGACTAAAAAAAAAAAAGTTACTGTAAATTGGCGCCAGGAGCGCCACAGAGGCTGGAAATTAGGCTTAGGTTCTTTAGAAAAGTGTAGTCAGGAGGTGGTTTTGAGTAATATGGAACTTTGAAACTGAATTTGTGATGAAGTTTGGGTCTGACTCTAGAGGGGAAAGAAGTGTATGAGTATGGGAGGTTTTATGGCCTGAATGGATATACATGCTTTTATAAAAGTTGTTCATAGGGTCAAATGAACGGTGAAAATATGATGATGCTCTTGTTTTGGCTGAATTGAATCAATGTTAGTTCTTGGCTGTGATTAAACCTGACATTGAGTTGTACAGAGTTTTAAAGAAACTCTGAAGCCTTAGTTAACCTGAGGCAGACAATTGAGAGCCAATGGATGGCCTAGTAGAAGCTGGGCTAATATGAACCTTAAGTTAGAAGACATGTATTGATAAAGGAAGGAAGAATCTTTCCTTTCTTATAAGCGGTTGAAAAACCGTTACTGATGCTTTGATTCATGCCTAATGTAGGGCGTGAGAGTCAGACTGTTGGTGGTAGTCACCACGAGACCGGAAGAACCGGTATTGAGCTGATACCAGGTAAGCTCATTGTTCTTGGGGCTTGTTTTCCTTCCTGTGTTTACCACACCCAAGAGGGTGATGGTCTGGTATGCCATGTCTTTGATTATTTCATGATATTGTTAGTTGGAAATATGTATGTAATGGTATGATGATGACTAATTGTAATTGAACCCTGTGAGGGTGTGAGGCTTGATATTGGTTATGATTGGTATGTGTAGTGATTATATGCTAGTTCTCTGGCCAGTAGAATGTTCATATAAGACCTGAGTTGAGTGGAGAGCCCTTAAATGGATGATCCTCCTCAGGCAATATGTGTGTGATAGTCCTGAGTGAGTGGAGAGCCCTTTAATGGATTATTCTCCTCAGGATTTAATGAGATGATTGCTTGCATGGCACTGAGTTACATGTGATTATGGTATGACTGGAATGGCCATGGATAGGCCAAATTCTTATATTATATGTATAACATTGAATCAGGGTAAAGGAGATGATCTCCAAGAACCCTGAGCTTGCTGAGATCATTATCTCACCCCATTTAGGGCTTATGCTGCAGGAACTGATACAGGGGTAGCAGAGAAATCTCAAGGCAAAAGGCCTGAGACGGGATAGACTTTGATCAGCACACTAGGCATAGATATCCGAGCTTGTTGGCTCACATTTTGTATTTTGTCTGTATTCTGATACCTAGGGATGGCTTGTATAGTTTTGAAAACTATGTATATGATACAGTATGAAAAAGCATGTACTCTGTATATTAAACAGGTTCACCACATATGTATATAATATAGTTGATGTTTTGTTTAAGCTTCCAATGTTGGTTTATGCTGAGGTTTGTTGCGCTATTATGATACAATGACAATGTTAATACGCCGGGTGCACAAGGGGTGTTACATAAGGTGAGTGAACTACCTTATGTGATTTTGACTTAGTCAACTAACAGAAAATAAACCAACATAGGATAGATATTTCATTTTCTAAAAAAAAGATATTTCATTCCATCATTTAAAGTTTGAATGTTTATTAAAATTATATATGCCTCTTTCAAACTTATAAATCTATCAAATATTTTTAAATCTTATAAATTTTATAATATAAATCTATTAAATTTTAAACTATAAAATATTAATTATAAAAATCTTTTAAAAACAAATTTCATATAAATGATTACATTTCTACGTTGCCTTTTACAATCTAGATGACTTCTTATGTCAAAATAATATTTGAAAATCCAAATATTATACGAGTGTTTTTATCGGATTTACAGAACTTTCTCATGGTAGCGGTCCTCTATGAGCTCCTTTACGAACGGTGGTGGGTGTACCTACAATGACACTCCGACACTTAAGTTAGTGGCGTCGAAATAAACAAGTATCAATATATGGATTAGAATGAGATTGTTTTACCTGAACCTTGATAAACTCCTTTTATAGATGTGAAATTGGATGTTTGGATCTCAATTTCCCTTTAGAGATAATGTGATTTGGGAAATATATGATTTTATTTTATCTTTCCTTTAATAATAGATAGTTTCCAGATTTAGAGGTCCTCTCTTATCTTTCAGTAAAGAATAGAGTTTTCCTTTTTCCTTATTTAAATTTGCTACATTCTATGAATCTAAGTAGTCTACTCAGTTAGATGCCGAGTATGAAGGCTGCTAAGTCTGAGTAGGACATATGCCCCCCACGCTCTGAAGCTAACTGTAGGAATTATTCACAAACATAACCACTTAGGAATTATTCACAAACATAACCACTTAGATGTGTCCTACCACTCGGTGATAACGACAATACTTAGATTCGTCTACTATTGGGGGAGGTCTATTTTTAGCTGGTAGTTGGATCAACTCTGCATTGCATGCTTCTTCCAATAGTCGACTTTGACTTTCTGTCAAGTGAGTATAATGACTGAATCTACATCGAGACATCTTTCATTTTTGAATTTTCCTCGATTTTGACTGTTCTCAGTTTTCACCTTCCGCTCCACTTGTTTCTTTGAGGATTCTCTGCGCATTTCTGAATGTGGTCATCTCCTCCATCTGCATGAAGCTGGCAGCCCTCGCTCATAGCTTATCCAACATTGTAGGGAGCTTTTTGCATAGATTGTCCGAGAAGGGTCCTAATTTCAAGCCCATGATCAACAAAGTAAGAGAAACTTTTGGGCTCAAGTCTCGGGTTTGAACTGAGACTAAGGAGAACCTCTTCATAAAGTTGTGGAGTGGCAAATCTTCTTCCTGTCAAATATTTATGAGTGCTACTGTGGTAAGGTGGTGTGGTCTACTCATTGCGTATTAAGCTCCAAAACCCGTAATGAGTGTCGTAAAGGAGTCTATCGAGTTTCTTAGCAAGCGAGTGTACCAATGGAGCGCCACACCTTTCAAGGTAGTCAGGAACACTTGACACATGAGGGCATCATCATTTGTGAACAAGTTCATATGTGTCATGAATGCATCCACAATCTCATCTAGGTCCAAGAGTCCATCATAACGGTCTATGTTTAGCGTCTTCCATTCGGGTGATAGTTGTGCTTCCATGGTCCCATCAACAAAGGGATGAAGTCGGTTCTTTGTATTTGCTCCTCTTTGCAACGACTGGGTGACTGACGCTGATCCTTCTCTCCATGTTCTGTCACCTTTATTGGTCCCAGCATGGTGAGTTCGATAAATAACAAATGCGGAAATTGAGTGTGTCTAGTGATCTTCCTGAGGCTTTTGGTACTGTTCTCTGAGGAAGGAAAGAATTCTCCTTTCAAAAGTTATCCATCTCTTGAGTATTCTTCTGCTTTAGTGTGTCCGTCTTCCTTTGCAGGGCAATGATCAAAGCATGATCGTCAGGCACCTGATGTGGGAGGTCCAACTCAGTTGTAGGACTCCCATTTTTTAGGGTTCCTATGGCAGACATTCCAACTATGGTTGACGTCTATCACTGTGGTGGTCTTTCTTAGGGGTCTTTTCGCCATCTGTGCCCATTGATGGTGGTTGAAGGAGAATTTTTCCTTTGCCCCACAGTAGGCGCCTGGTAATTGTCTTAGGAACGTTATTTTAATGACCATTTTGCGGGCAATTATGTTAATATTTCAATACATTTTCTTGTTTGGCCTTGTTTATAATTAAGTTTTGAATAAATTAGAATAGTTTAAATGTTTTATTTTTCATCTGATTTTAGTTTATTTTGTTGTAGAAATAAATGAAGAAAGAAAAAAGCTGGTGTTGGAACCCAATTCAAGGTCCTTTCAAAGGAAATTTCCAAGGCTGAAAGAATCAGACATGTCAGGCTTAGCAAGCACCTTAGGCTCAACATGTAGTCACTTAATCAAGTACTACTTTTACATGCGCACTTAGCGCAACATGTTGGGCTAAGCGCACAGAAAATTACGTAGAAACGATAATGCAGTATGTTTGACCCTATTTAAGCACCAAGGATGTGAATAGAAGGAAGATTTGGTTGGGGGAACTATAGGGTTTTAGGTTGTAGCTGGAAAGCTCTCCATTGCCTTCCATGTTGGATATAGGGGGAGCAACAAGAAGATGAAGTTTGTGCCTTAGAAGAAAGTTTTGAGCTTTTCACATGCCTTGAAGATTGTAATTCAAATTAAGTGTATGAGAGACCAATCTTTTGATCCTTGCATTGCATGCACATAATCATTAATATGCTTACATGTTTTCATTAAAGTATCAAAGCTATTCATGTATTTAAAAGAAATCTATAAGTAATGGCTAATGTTTTTGGAAAAATGTAATCTTACTGCTTTAATCGATTACACATCGGTTTAATCAAT
This sequence comes from Glycine tomentella, assembly GCA_007407185.1. Lineage (NCBI taxonomy): Eukaryota > Viridiplantae > Streptophyta > Magnoliopsida > Fabales > Fabaceae > Glycine > Glycine tomentella. The sequence continues at coordinate 34,264 of PYAF01005502.1, forward strand.
TATTTGCTTCGTTTTAAATCTGGAAAAGCCTTGAAGAACATATTAATCGATTACATGACTCTTGTAATCGATTACATAGTAAAAACAAAAGCATGCCTCACTGCTTTAATCGATTACTACAAATCGTAATCGATTACACAAAGCTTGCTTTACAACAAACTTCACTGCTTTAAACGATTACAGCTCGGTTTAATCGATTATTCTATTCATTGTAAAACCCAGGATGAGGCTTTGAACACTTTAATCGATTAAGTGACAAATTAATTGATTACATAAGTCATTTTAATCGATTATTTAGCACTTTGTAATCGATTACAGTCTGTTACAAAAAGTTGTTATAAATAGGATAAAGGCTTGTCTGGTTTACGAACTTGAATACTTCAAATTTTCTGAATGTACACAAGCCTTCTCAAAGTTAGAAAGTGATTTTTTGGATTAACTAAGATCTTGTCTCACTCTTTAATCTTCATGGGTACTGAATGATTTCTTGGGCAAGAGTTTTTTAAGAAGTTTTGGAGAGCATGCTCTGAAATCCTTTTCTGCAATTCAACTCTGATTGGTAAACCACATGCATTCATAGTCATTGGATCATTAGGTCATTTCTCTCCATTATCTCTGGTTGTAAATTCGTTTTTGTATTTTTTTTTTGTTATTTGAAGTTATTGTAAAGAGTTCTTTGAAGCTTGTGCTAGAGTAGGGTTCTCTAAGGAAGAATAGAGTAGTGTTCTCTGGTTCTTGATCACTAGGAGTCTAATAGGGTTTTAGATTTCTTTTCTTTATCTAAGGTTGGTAAAGAGTGATTGTTGTAAAGCTTGTAAGAACTGAAATTTATAATAGTGGAACTCTAATCTAGTGTTGATTAGAAGAAACTGGATGTAGCTTCTCTTGAGAAGTGAACCAGTATAAATTCTTGTGATGATTTTCTGTTCCTTAATCTCTACTAGTCATCTTGTTCATTTGTTCTTGGTATTATTATCATTACTCAACTAATCCTGTTTTGAGCAATTGATTTCTTGAGCTGAGTGGTTTGATTGATTAGAGGCATTCTTGGTCTAAAAGTGATTAAGATCCTTTAACTCTGATTTTATAAATAAATTTTAAAAGCCAAGTTTAAACTAATTCACCCCCCTCTTGGTTATTGTGGGTATTCTTATTGTTTTCATTCCATGCCTTCCTTACCATTTGTCAACCTCTTTTTCATCTATTTTCTTCTTGTAGTCATGTAGTTAGGTTTACCTATTTTTGGGGTTGATGTAGTTGAACTCATCCTTATGTTTACATTTTGATTATTAATCAATGTTTATTGTTCATTGTTAAGTGTTCTCTTCTATGCATTAATGCTTGCTTTGGCTTGATCACCCTTTGCTTGATGTTGTGGTTTGAATTGTTATTGAGAAATGTTTTTGAACTTAGAAATGGAGAGGAACACCTAATGGGTTTTGTGTTTAGGGATGGAGCAAAGCTTGTTATTCATCTTTTAACTCTTTCTCTTAAAGCAAGTCATTTGGTTAAACTAGTCAAAGGATTGATAGTTTGGTGAAGGAGCTTAGATTATTTCCATTCGAGGGGTCAGGGTTTGAGTATTTTTGTGAGTTGATGATAATAATTGGACTTTGAACTAGATTAATGACCTTTTTTTGGCATGAGGGGGTGGTTTAGTGAAATCAATTCCAACACTTTTATCCTTTGTTATTATACTTCTTTTTATTGCACTTTAAGTGTTCGTAAAAATGCCAAAAACAGTTTTTTGTTTATTTATACTCTTGTTATTTACATTTCCGCAATCCAATCATTATAATTGTTGTTTCCAAAATCCATAGTTAGTGAACATTGTTATTTTGTCAAGTATTACGTGAGGCCCTATGGATATGATACTTAGACTTCCCATTTTATACTATTTGCACAACTTGGTATGCTTGCCAAGAATTCTATGAGTAGCGCCAAATGTTCTTACCGGATTTGGCAAAACTTTCTCACGACAATAATCCTCCCTGAGCTCCTCTACGAATAATTGTGGGTGTACCTGCACTGAGACTCTAACGCTCAAGTTAGCGACGTCAAATAAGCAAGTATTAGTACATGCATTAAAACGAGATTGCTTTACTTGAACCTTGATGAACCCTTTTATAGAGGTGAAATTGGATGCTTTAATCTCAATTTCTCTTTAGAGATAATGTAAGTTGGGAAAGATATGATTTTATCTTATCTTTCCTTTAATAATATATAGTTTTCAAATTTATAGGTCATCTCTTATCTTTCAGTAAAAAGATAGAGTTTCCCTCTTTGCTTATATAAATATGTTATATTCTTTGAACCTAAGTAGCCTACTCGATTAGATGTCAAGTATGGAGGTTGCCGAATTCGAGTAGGAGACAAGGAGGAAAATGGTGTAAATTTTCGAGGTTTAAGAAACATATGTCCAAAAAATTTGTGAAAAGTAATATGAATCAAATATGTTAGTTCCTTTTATTGTCCAAATGAATATAAGAAACTTTACTCCAATTTATACTTACGCTTAAAGTTTCTTTCATCCAACAAATATGGATATATGTGTGCTCTGACCGAGGTTGATACTAACCAAAAAGTTCATGTCCTTTTTTGTTCCCTTACATTTTCAAAAATATCTCATCATTTAAATTTAAAGTTTATGTTTATAAGGTAGGACAAAAGAACAATTAGCCTATTCTCTACAAAATCCTTTTCGTACAAGTAATGGAGATAAAATGAACACTGTTAAAAAAAGGATGTGTCTTTTGTCTATTTCTCTCTCCATAACATGTTGACAGGTAGCAACAAGGAAGCTTTATGAGTAAATGAAAAAATTAGAAGGCTCCAATTCCTACAAAGGTCATATCCATTGAAGCCTTTATAAGGAAGATTGAAGCTTTGAGGGAAAAGAACTTATATGATATAAGTGAAGACATAGTGTTGAAAAACTCCTTACAAAAAGCTCTCATGGACGATCATTTGGTCTCAAAATGTTATGCTTTGCTTAGCAAAGTTATTTCAGTATTCATTATGTATTACTTTATTCTCTTTGTAAATATTTTCAAACCTAGTTTAAGAAAGCCAAAATGACTTAGTGATCAAAGAATACTCAAATTTTTTCAATCTCAAGATGAGATTGAGGTTGTGCCAGAAGTAGCCTAAAAAATACTTGTCGTGATCTTTCTTGATTAGTGGAACCCTTCTAAGACTATGTTCTAAAAAACTGGTTGAAAAGCGAGCTAGAAACTGGAAAGCTAGCTGGTAGCTAGAAGCTGAAAACTAGCTTATTAAATTATAAGTGTTGGGTAAAACTAGCTATTGAAGTAGTTGAAAAGTGTAAAAATGACAGAAAAATAATAAAATTATGATTTATTTAAATGGGTAGCTAGAAAATTGGATAAATATATTGAGGATAAAAATGGAAGAAAATATAAAAAAAACTAGAAGTTAGAAGTTAGTGCTTTAAAAAAATTTCTTCAAGTAGCGTTTCAAAAAACGTTAAAAGTTACTAAAAAAAAGCTTGTTTACTGAAAAGTTTTTCAGCTAGTAAAAAAGAAAAAAACTAGAAACTAACTGAAATGTCTTATCCAACATAGCCTAAGGTTGGAGGAAAACTGGACATAGCTCACAGTATGAGTGAACTAGTATAAAAATAAGTGTTCATATTTTTGTTCTTGTGTTTTTCACTTGCTTGCATTTCAACACACCTTTTGATGCATGATAAATATCAAAATTATCGTATTTTCATATGGAAATTAGGATGTTTATTTGATACTTTAGGCCTTGTTTTGAATCAAATTCATTATGTTTTCATTGTTTAATATATTTTAGATAGGAATTACGATTTTTGAAGTTTTTAATATGATTTTGTGAGTTTTTACAGAGAAATAGGACAATCTTACAATGTAACCTCACTCAAGCGAGGTATAGGATGCTCAAGCTAGCTCAAACAGAGGAGAAGATGAAGTTTTATAGGAGATATCTCGCTTAAGCGAGGAGGGCGCCAGATAGTGCGTCTAGAAACTGAATTAATTCAAAAGAGATACAATTGTGAAGATATAACTGGAAGATAAATGAAGAAAATCACTTGGAAGATAATTGCAACAATTAAAACATATTATATCAACTGAAGAGATAATTTCCTTTTATAGATTATATTATTTTGTAAATTAAGGAGATTATTTGTCTCTATTAAACACATCTATTATTCTATAAATAGAGAGGCATAGGCAACAACAAAAAAAATACACATATACACACCACCCTTCACTGAAAAACCCTTTTCTCTTCTCTCTTCTTGTATTTTATAAGTTGCTAGTTTCTTTCTTAGCTAGGAGAGGAAAGGATTGAACCCTATTTGATGTAATTTTCTCACATTAATATATTGTTTGAGTTCATTATTCGCCTTTTATACTTAATGCTTTGTGAGTCTGCGCACCTCATAGATGATTCAGGAATTGACGTGCACTTTGGCAAGTCTTGTTGAAACCCAAATTGAATCAAATACTTAATTGGGGTTATTTATACGGATAGAACAATTTTGGTTAAACCTCACTAATTCGCAAACCATAATGTTGATTGCTTGTGTTGGTTTTCCAAAGGAATGGGAATCAAGACAAATGATTTAGGGTCTATCACCTAAGAGATTAGGGATAAAATACATTAGTGAATTGGGGATGAACGATATAACGACGTACAAGTGTAAGGAATTGCAACAAATAGTTGATTCCGAGTACAATCTTAGCATCTCAACGTTATTGTTTTTGTCTAAAATTCTTATCGCGTCAACAATTAATTGTTTACCTTTTCTTTTAATTTTTGTTATTAAATTTTGAGCGCATTAATCTCTAGAAAAATATATCTTTTATTTTATGTTTTGATCAGTTTTAGTTTTAGGTAGTTTAAAATATAAAAATACAAAAATATTTTTATCCAAAAGGTTTTAATTTGAATATTCATCCTTGCATTATTTTCTTGGGAAACCACTTGAGCTTCGGTTTAGTACTACAATTGGGATTCGATTACACTTGACAGACATGAACCCTAACGTAATTAAAAAGTTAACAAGTTTTTGGTGCCGTTGCCGGAGAATAGTTGTTTGAAATTCAAATTAAAATCTTTTAGGAATTATCTTTTAGGGAATTACATTCATAGATTAAGTAATTGTCTTTAATATTATTAGTTAGTTATCATATTGTTATCTATCTAGATTTTATTTATTAGGTTGTTATTTATATTTTCTTTTGTATTTATCTTATTAAATTTAATTTATTTATCCTTTCAATTTATCTTTTCAAATTTTCAGCATTTGATTTTATTTCCTTTTTAACTTAAAAATCTCGGAATATGCATATAGATAAAGATATAATCTAGTTTTATTATTAGATCATAGATTTATATTCTAAATTTATCTTTCTAATTTATCTTTTAGAATTTTAACATTTAGTTTTTCTTAATTTTATTTTCCGTTTTGATAA
>PYAF01005502.1:50968-86606 GCA_007407185.1 Glycine tomentella
AAGTAAGTATCGTCTCCACAGGGATTGGTATGAAATTCACAGTAATTCTAGGTCTTAGCAATTGGAAGTGAAAAGAAAGAATTTGTGAAAGAATTTGGTTGTTGTGTGTTGAATATCGCAAATAAAGACAGAAATTAAAGAAGTAAATTGCAGTAAAAATAGTTGAGTTGTTACCAATGGAATGAATAATTGTGGTCAGACACAATCCCATTTGATCCCTACCTCTTTCACTTAATTGGTTATCAATATCTTTCCAAATTTAGTTAAATCCTAATTCCTTAGCAATTTAACCCTTTAACCTGAATTGAAATCCTAATCCCTTAGCGATTCCTATCAAGCTAAGCATTTGAAAGAATATATCATAAATTGATTGTTCTGATTGCTCAGAGAATAAATCTTTTCTAATGTAGTTAACCCCTAATCCCTTAGTGAATTAACCTTTTAACCTGAATCAAAAACCTAATCCCTTAGTGAATTTTATGAAGTTAAGCATTTAAAAGAATATATTATAAGGTTCTGCAGTCACGCATCCCTATCCCTAGGTGATGAACAACTGTTATCCTACTTAGGTCAGCAATTAGAATCTCAACATCCCTATTGTGAATCCTAACCCTCAGCACTTAAATAGAATGACCAATTCCAGATAAGAATAAAACAATAAAGAACATAGTAGAATAAAACAATCATGACAATCTCATTCAATACCAGTTAAATTACAGAGGAGTTCACATTGGTTCTTGGCTTGACCACAATACAGAATTTAGCCTGACATAGGCTTCAAGAACACAAAAGTTGTTGAATAAAACATTTTCTGCAGTAACCTAGCTTGATTCTATGTAAAACTGAATTCCAGAGGTTTAGAATGCTAAAATCTGATCATGAGTCCCCCCTCTTCAGTCTCAGAGGCCTTTCTTTTATAGATTGGTTTAATTGGAGTAACAAAGCCTTTTTCTGTGCCAAATCTTGAAATAGATAATTTTAAATCAGGAAAGAAATCTTCACGGCGCTGCTGGCGCGGATTCCCGCGCAGATCGCGCTGGCCTTTCGAATGGATGGCGCTGATAGCGTGAACCTCCACGCTGATAGCGTGGAGTCCACGAGCTGGAAACCTGATACTGGGCATTTGGCGCGGATCGCGCGGAGATTGGCACTATCCGCGCTGGGCTTGCGGCTTGTTGACGCTAGTAGCGTGAAACTCCACGCTGATAGTGTGGAGTCTTCGAGTTGGGGCTTGGCAATTTGCTTGTGGCGCGGCTCGCAGGGGATATGGCGCGATCCGCGCGAGACCTTCAACTGGCTATTCTTCTTCTTTTGGCTTGAATCTCCTCTTTTTGGCCCTGAAAACATACTTTGGAAATAAACTGAGATATAATAACATATAAATGACAAGCTAACTTATTCTAATCTAATTCCTAATGATTTAATTGAAATATAACCTAAAACTAGCCTAAAACTAAGATGTGTTAGCAACACATCAACTATGCCGGCAAAGTAATAAATGGAGCTGAAATAAACTATGCAACAATAGAGAAGGAGATGCTACCAGTGATTTATGGCCTTGAACATTTGCGACTGTATCTTGTAGGATCAAAGTTCATTGTGCACACCGACGATTCAGCTATAAAATATCTACTCGCCAAAGCGGATTCCTAGCCAAGATTAATTAGATGATTCCTTCTACTACAAGACTTTGATCTAGGGATTCAAGGCAAAAAGGGGTGTGACAACCTAGTAGTCAATCATATATCAAGACTGGTCAATGAAGAAGTCACAAAGAAAGAAAAGGAGATCGAAGAAGAATTCCTAGACCAGACACTCATTGCAATAAGCTTCAAGGACAAGAACTACCTTTGGTTCGCTGACATGGCAAACTTTAAGGCCATTGGACAACCATCGGAAGGTATGAAATTTCAGGAGAGAAAAAAGCTTTTCCGAGAAGCCACCAAGTATGTTTAGGATGACCCTATTCTTTTTTGTATTGGTGCTAACAATTTGTTAAGGTGATGTGAACAAAGGGATAACAAGCTAGCATACTTTATTATACTTTAGGCCTTGTTTTGAATCAAATTCGTTATGTTTTCAATTTTTAATATATTTTAGATAGGAATTATGATTTTAAAAGTTTCAATATGATTTTGTGAGTTTTTTAAAGAGAAATAGAGAAATTTTACAAGGTAGCCTCACTCAAGTGAGGTATAGGCCACTCAAGCCAGCTCAAACAGAGAAAATGAAATTTTACAAAAGATATCTCGCTTAAGCGAGGAGCAAATGCCAAACAGTGCATCCAAAAACTGAGTTAATGCAAAACAAAGATAATTATGGAGATATAACTGGAAAGATAAATGAAGAAAATCACTTGGAAGATATTTGCAGTAATTAAAACAGATTATATCAGCTGAAGAGATAATTACCTTGTATAGATTATATTATTTTGTAAATTAAGGAGATTATTTGCCTTCATTAAACACATCTTTGATTCTATAAATAGAGAGGCATAAGCAGCAGCAAAAAATACACCTCTACACACCACCCTTCATTGAAAAACCCTTTTCTCTTCTCTCTTCTTGTATTTCATGAGTTGCTAGTTCTTTCTTAGCTATGAGAGGAAAGGAATGAACTTATTTCATGTAATTTTCTCATATTAATATATGGTTTGAGTTCATTATTCGCCTTCTATACTTAATGCTTAGTGAGCTTGCACACCTCATAGATGGTTCCAGGAATTGATGTGCTTTTTGGTGAGTCTCATTGAAACCCGAACTGGATCAGATACTTAATTAGGGTTATCTCTAGGGATAGAATAATCTTGGTTAAGTCTCGCTAATTTCCAAACAATAATGTTGATTTCTTGTGTTGGTTTTCCAAGGGATTGAGAATCAAGGTAAATGATTTAATGTCTATCACCTAAGGGATTAGGGATGAAATCATTAGTGAATTGAGGATGAACGATATAATAACATAGAAGTGTGAGGAATTGCAGCAAATATGAGGATTATGAGTACAATCTTAGCATCTTAATGTTGTTGTTTCTGTCTACACTTATTATCATGTCAACAAGTAACCTTTTCTTTTTATCTTTGTTATTAAGTTTTCAACACATTAATCTCTAGAAAAATATATCTTTTATTTTCTGTTGATTAGTTTTAGTTTTAGGTAGTTTAAAATATAAAAACACAAAAATATCTTTATCCGAGAGATTTTAATTTGAATATTCATCCTTGCACTATTCCTTTGGGAGACGTATGAGCTTCGGTTCAGTACTACAATTGGGATTCGGTTACACTTAACCAACGTAAATCCTAACATAATTAAGACGTTGTCTCCGTTTAGGAGGGGGAAATATAGGGGAAGAAAAAGAAAATAAAAAAGAAATAGTGAGCCACATGTGGATTACATGCTTCATACTTTAATTCAAATATCATACTTCTATATATTTACATCCTCCCTACCAAACAGAGAACTTGTGTTATTTTCTAATAACTATTTATTGCGCATAGACATGTTATGCTTAAATGTATGTTTTTAATTAGTTTCTATAATATGAGTTTTTATTTTAGTTCTTATAGATTTATTTTTATTTTTATCTCTCAAAAAGTTGAAATCATTGTTTTTGGTCTCGACTACTATGTGTCGCTTGTTAATTGCTTATGTGTTTAATGATCATCCTAGGTGACATACACTAATGTCTTTGGTTCCATAATATCGTATGAGGCCTCTACTTTTTTTTCTTAAATTCTTATAATAAATATTATTTATCTATCTCGAAATAGTAATATAATATTTTGGAGGAATAAAAATCAAATAAAAAATATTTTACTGAGGAACCAAAACCAAAATTCACTCATTTTGTGGAGACCAAAAACGATTTCAACTTTTGAAGGAATTAAAAAAATATAAACCAAATCAAAATTCATTCATTTTATAGGGACTAAAAATACATATTTAAACTTTTTATGTTATTACTTTTATTTCTGTATTTTTTTCTGAAAAAAGTATTTCTTTTGTTTGTTATTTTAAAAGTTTAAGGTAGTATTAATTATTATATTTTTATTACATTTTTAATTTAATTAATTTTTAATTATTTATATATTTATCAACAGATTAAAGAGAAGGAAATACAAAATTATAAATAACACAGAAATTAATCACTACAAAAAAACATAATTTTTCTAACGCATGTTTTCTGGCGATTGAAATAAACCATCAAAAATGTGTATTGCTGGGCAGATAGCTACATAGTTTTAATTTTAAGTATTTTATTTTATTAAAACATTTATTTTTTTATTTTGATAATGTCCCTCGACACAATGGTTGTCTATCCGCATTCCTTTCTCACTTTCTTCACTACCGATTACGATCTGTCTCTCTCCTCGAACAACAACTCTTCATTCCTTTCTCACTCTCGTTGCTATCGATCATGATCTCTCCGCCACGACTACCAGTTTCACTTTGTGCTCGACCGAAGCGTTCCCTTCGCACTTGCATTCACATTCTCTCATTCTTAGTGTCTCGCATTCTAGGGTTCAGTCCTTGCATTCTTTCCGCACTCTCACATACAAAATCGCATCCATTCAAGGCAATTTTTAAATCCTATTTTGCGATTCTCCAATATTTTTCTCACTTTGTTTTTTCTTCATTTATTGGATTTTAGTTTATATTTTTTTGTTACTCTGCTTCTATGAAAGGTTGTTCTCCCGCTGAGTGTATTGTGAAGCTTCAAGATTGGGAACAAGTAAGAGAATGGTTACTTCGTTTTAGACAATTTATGTATATGTTGTGCTTAAGTTTTTGCATTGTGCTTGTATTCTGAGTTGTTTTGAAGCCTCTTTGGTTACTATGAATTATAATTATAAAATTTCTTTTTTGAAAGCTTGGAAGGAAGATGAGGAGTAGAGACACTGATTCCTAAAACATGTCTGCAATTGTTGTATTGATTCTCAATTGATAGTGCTCAAATGATGTAATAGTGTTTTTTTCACAACAAAATTTAGGTTGCTTGCAAGGTGTTTGATGAAACGTCTTATTTCTTCTTTGCTTTAGTTTGAATACTTCATCTAATTTTAATTTCACTGTTAATTCTGCTCTGAATTTTGAATGGCAAGGTGCAATCCAATATGGAAGGCCAATTTATCAAGTTGTCAACAACAATTAATAACAATAAATTAAAATTGGGATATAAGAATTTATCTAGAAACTATATACACAATAATTTTTTTGGTTCAGGAAGCAGCATGTGGATTTTTTTGAGTTGGAATGGCATTTGAAGACTTTGATCCTATCTTCAGTAAACCCAAAGTGAAGTGGGCTTTTCAAATTTCTTCTCCCTCGTGTCCCTTTTTTTCGTTCATGCCTATGCCCTTGATTCTTCACACCTTGTAATTCATGTCACCAATATTTATGACTCTTGGAAAAATCATCTTTCGCTCTACATGCTTGAGGACATTGTCAGCATTATTATTCTATGTTCAAGAACAATTATTTTATGATTTTGTTTATAATAATATATGTCTCTCTTTTTTGCAGAGGGATGTTGTTGGAATAGGGGGTTCTTTGTCAGACTTTGCTGATTATTTTTTAACATCCGTCAATTCACCAGATCTTAAGCTGGTTCTAGAGCCAGATTAATATACACTATATGCTATATGACTATCAAGTTTACTGCCTAAGTTGCAATAATAGAGTGACATGATGCAATTTTCATGGTTTTGATATCTTTTAATCCCAGTATCTCAAGATTCATTTTGTTGTCCTGCTAATGTTGTTGTTTATGAGAGCACAGAGCCCTCAAAGGTGTTTGAGAAGATAGTAACTGTTTAACGATGATATTAGCATCATGTTGAAATGGGTTGTTGTCTTTCTATTGCGATTTTTGTTGTCCTACTTTAGTAACCAGTTACTATTTTTTAACCTTTCTTTTTCAATTTAGATCAACATCCACATCAACAGCACCTTTAACCCAAGTTAATTGGGGTCAGTGTTCTTTTCCAATTTATATATTGACAAATATTTATAGAGATACATTTGTAGTACTTCTAAGATTACATTTACATTTGATCTTTTTATGTTTTAATTTAGAAGTTCTCTTATGCACGTAATAAAGAATGCCATGTCATTATTTTTTTAGGAGTCATTAATGTGAAGTAGTGGCTCAGTGAAATTGACCGCTATGCCAGTGATAATGTTAACAAACTTTTGGTTGGAAACAATAGTGACCTGTCAGCAAATAGAGTTGTCTCATATGACACAACTAAGGTATATTGCCTTAATATTCTGTTTATAATTGCTGAAATGATAATGTTCATGTCCCGGAACCAGCACACCTCAACCCTCCTCTTGCTTTTGTTCCTATTGCAGGAATTTGCAGATCAAATTGGCATACCTTTCATGGAAACAAGGGCAAAAGATGCTACAAATGTGGAAGATGCATTCATGGCCATGTTTGCTGCCATCAAGAATAGGTACCCCATTCTTATTTATTAAGAAAAAAATCACTTAAGCTTAATATTGCTTTGTTTCAGCTTTTTAAAAATAATGTTTTTATGATATAGTATGCTTTTAGTTTTACCTAGAGAAAAGCACTAAAACATTTTTTCAGATATTTTTTAGAAGCAAGGGATGCAGGGTATACCAACCGATCCTAGGCATGACCTGTCTGGGACTGATGTTGCTAGAAAGGTACAAACTATAGTAATTTACATATCTGCAATATTTTCTTGTCATGCCTGTGAAGTATAAAGTTCCTTTTTGAGGTTGATGAAAACAATAAGAATACCAACAATAACCAAGAGGGGGGTGAATTGGTTTAAACTTGGTCTTTTAAAATTTATTTATAATCAGAGTTAAGGATCTTAATCACTTTTAAACCAAGAATGCTCCTAATCAATCAAACCACTCAGCTTAACAAATCAACTGCTCAAAACAGAACTTGTTGAGTAAGATAATAAAACCAAGAACAAATGAACAAGATAACTAGTAGAGATTAAGGAATAGAAAATCAACACAAGAATATATACTGGTTCACTTCTCAAGAGAAACTACATCCAGTTTCTTCTAATCAACACTAGATTAGACTTCCACTATTATAAATTTTAGTTTTTACAAGTTTTACAACAATCCCTCTTTATCAACCCTAGATAAAGAATAGAAATCTAAAATCCTATGATACTTCTAATAATCAAGAACCAGAGAACAATACTCTATTCTTCCCTAGAGAACTTTACTCTAGCACAAGCTTCAAATAACACTTTACAATAGCATCAAATAACAAAAATTGCAAAAACAAATTTACAACCAAAGAGAATGGAGAGAAACAACCTGATGATCCAATGAATATGAATGCATGTGGTTTACCAATCAGGATTGAATTGAAGAAAAAGAATTTCAAAACATGCTCTCCAAAACTTCTTTGAAAACTCTTGCCCAAGAAATCATTCAATACCCATGAAGATTAAAGAGTGGGACAAGAACTTAGTTAACTCAGAAAATCACTTTCTAACTTTGAGAAGGCTTGTGTGTATTCAGAAAATTCGAAGTATTCAAGTTAAGTTTCAAGACAAGCCTTACTCATATTTATAACAGCTTTTTGTAACAGATAGTAATCAATTACACGTGCCAAATAATCGATTAAAATGACTTATGTAATTGATTAAATTGTCACTTAATCGATTAAAGTGTTTAAAGCTGAATTCTGGGTTTAACAACGAACAAAATATTTGATTAAACCGAGCTGTAATTGATTAAAGCAGTAAAGTTTTATTTCTGAAGCAGCTTGTGTAATCAATTACAATTTACAGTAATCGATTAAAGCAATGAAGAATACTTTTCTGGATAGCTTATTTAATCGATTACAATTTATGGTAATCGATTAAAGCAGCAACACATAACTTTTGTTTTACACTATGTAATCGATTATAAAGGTTATGTAATCGATTAAAATGTTCTTCAATGCTTTTCCAGATTTAAAATTAAAGCAAATAACTAATTATATTGATGTGTAATTGATTAAAACAGCAGGATTTATATTTTTTCAAAAACATTACCCATTTAGTTCCTTTTCAAAATAGCTTTGATACTTTGATGAAAACATTTAAGCATGTAAATGATTATGTACATGCAATGCAAGGATCAAAAGATTGGTCTCTCATACACTTCATTTTGAATTACAATCTTCAAGGCATGTGAAAAGCTCAAAACATTCTTCCAAGTCATAAGCTTCATTCTTTTTGTTGCTCCCCCTATATCCAACAGTTGATATCTCTTGAGTTTCAATAGAGATGTAATTGAATTGAACCAAAATCATGTGCGATGCTTTTTAAGTTTGATTTATTCAAATTAAACTTCGAGGCTCAAAGTTATGCATGAGCTAGATTTCAAATTTTCTTTATGTATGTATTATGTAAATTTATCATGTATTTAATTTGAAGCTCAAATTTGATTAGTTAAAATTCTGAGATTCTAAAAATCATTGAAATATTCATAACATATGTTCAATCAAAATATATTATTTTAAACAATCTCAAATGTCTTGTTGATAATTGACCTTAAAATATCGAGTAGATAACTTTTGGTTCATTTTTTTTAAAAGGAAGATAACTTTTAGTTCATGACCTTGAACTAATATTATTTTGATTCATGATAGCTTTTTATGCTTAATTAACTCAATCCTCTTTAATTTGGTTGTGATTATTATTTGAAATTAAAATTCTTGTGGTTCAACAGGTGATAATTCTTGCAAGGGAATCAGGATTGAACCTGGAGCTTTCTGATATTCCCATTGAAAATCTTGTGCCAGAACCATTAAGAGTAAGAACCAATTTCTATTAATTATAGTACAATTTCGAGTTTTATGGTGCACTATTATGACACTTGATATGAAATACTCTAGTGATTTCTTGCAGGTTAGTGCATCAGCTCAAGAGTTTATGCAATAATTGCCAAAATTTGACCAGGAATTAACAAAGAAATTAAAAAATGTGAAGAGTGCCAGAGACATTTTACTTTAGGAAACATTGGAACACTTGCCTATTATTGATTTGATTGAACTGTTCAATGAAGAAAAAGTTGAGAGCATAAGCTATTAGGTGAATGTACTTTTGATCTTGTCTGTCATAGATTGGATTTTCATTAATTAAATCTCAAGTATATTACACTCTTCATTTCTAAAAGTGGTTTTGAACTCCAATATTGAAACTAATTGCAGGTGGAAATCATCTCCATTGATTTCTCAACTGAGTTACCCTTTTAGATTGAAGCAACCTATGGTTATAGCAACTGGTCAAGTTTTTTCTTGACTCTCTTGCCTTTTTATTTCCTAAATTTGTTTTATTGATTCTGTTTGGGTTGTTTGTAGGTTGGAGAAAATGTGGTGGGTAGACTAACCAAATCCTTAGAAAAAAAAAATGGTCTGAATATGAGTGTTGCAGCTCTAGTCAGTTCCACTTTCCTTTGTTTATAACTTGTTTCCTTTTCCCCCTAATGTCTGGATTTGAGAATAATTTTGTTTGTATATCGCAGAAAATTTGGATTAATGAGGTTTGCAATTTCAATTTTTTTGTTTTAAATTTCTTGTTTAGTTAAGGCCTTAAACTAGAAAGATTAATTTGAATTTTTTATAAAAAAAAAACGTATTAATTTTGGTGAGAAAAAAATGAAAAACTCACTTTGTGGAGGTTTTTAGCCGCCACAATATTTTTTGTGCGAAAATAAATGTGCGAAAATAAAAAATAAAAGAATAAATTTTGTGACGGCTTTTAGCCACCACAATATTTTTAGCGAATTTACCAGCGTTTATCTAAAAGTCGTCACAAATATTTCTGACGTTGATACTTTTGACAGTTGATCTTGACCATCAGAAATTAATTTTGTGGCGGTTTTTAGCCGTCAAAAATGGCTTTTTTAGCCGCCACAAATTTATCATTTTTTTGTAGTGAATCAATATAAAATGGAGAAAGTGTATAATAAAACATGAAATGTCAATTATAATAAAAACAAACCATGTTAATTATATATTTTTAACTCATTTATCATAATTTAAAATAATAAAAAAATACTTCAAAGAGAACGACAGTATTAATATAATTCAAAAGTCATAATTATCTTAATTTAATGAAAGTCAAATAAACACATTATTGTTATACTTACAAAATAAACTTATTTTTGAAAATTCACATCATGCTGGTTATATATACATACATATATATATATATATATAGAGAGAGAGAGAGAGAGAGACTAGTACGCATTGAAGTTTCTTTTTTTAATGAATAGATTCTTATCTTGCTTTTAAATTTTCCCTTTCTCTCTTTTGTCTCTTCTCCCTATTCTCCAATCATGTATGTCTTTTGTTCACAGCATAATATATTTAAATTTTGGTAATCAAACACAAGTGAATACTTGTTAAGGGAATAACCATAAGTGTGAATGAACATACTTATGTGTTGGTTTTCCTTTCTCTCAATGTGTATATGTGGTTGAATGACTAAATAATTGTGTAAATTGATTTGGGGAGTCAATGTCAAACAAGCTCTGAGTGCCTATTTAGTTTGCCCTATTAAACATATTAAGTTTCCAATAGAATAGTTGAATTTAAACATTTAATTAAATTGTTTACATACTTGGGTATTGGAAAATGATAAAAAAAATTGTGAATTTTGAAAAATGATAAGTGAATTCTCATATTCAACTTGATACCTAGATATAAAAGAGAAGTATAAGTATAATAAGTGATTGGAATTTGGGGTATATTTTTGTCTGTATTCAACATTTTTTAAAAAAAATGCATACATATATATATATATATATATATCTCCAAAAAAAATAAAAACCCATGTATATAATTAATTACTTTCTATTTCTCTAGAACTCTATCGAACCTTACCTTCATGTCGCTATCGATATTGATTCTGACCACCATAGGCCTTGTTTTCTCTAATTGAATCTTTGACTGAGCCCTAGTTGCACCCTTCAAAGTCTTTTCCAACCACTATACCACTACCAAAAAACGCATTTTAGTGATCGACAAAAGTCATCTCTATATTGATTATATGGTCACTATTTTGAACAGCGACGTAAATA
The DNA here is from genome assembly GCA_007407185.1 of Glycine tomentella. Lineage (NCBI taxonomy): Eukaryota > Viridiplantae > Streptophyta > Magnoliopsida > Fabales > Fabaceae > Glycine > Glycine tomentella. The sequence goes on from PYAF01005502.1 coordinate 62,042, forward strand.
GCAACTGAATGTATTCGATCCCAAAAACCCAATTCACTAAACCTTTAGTGACAAAATACATGTCAGTCGCTGACTGACGATCACTATGCTCGGTCGCTAATAAAAACTGCTCAGACGCTGGTGATTTGGTCGTTTGATTGCCAAGGGACAAACTCCAATTTTGTCGCTAATGTTTAATTAAAATGAATTTGAAAAAAATGAAAGAAAAATGTTGGTCATTGTTTCGGTGTTTGTGCAACAACTGAGTTCTATCTGTCGTTGAACCTCTTATCTCAATCATTACGTTTGATTTATGATATTTTAAATGATGCTTTCAAATAATAATGTTGGTCGCTGCTTTGGTGGCTGTGTAGCGACTGAAAAATTTCAGTCTTTGAAATGTATAAATGATTATAAATACTAATTTCATACAAAAAACAAAGTGATGACTGTTTTAGTCACTAAAAGCAACAAAAGAAGTCACAATTTCGGTCACTAAATTAAATTCTACTACTTGATTTGTTCATTTTTTCTAATCAATTAATATTTTACCTATTCAATCTGCTTAATAATAAAGAACAAAAAATTCTTAAATGTATTCAAACCCAATAAGATATACAATATATCCATAATGTATAATGAAATTCAACTTCGATACTTGTAAAAATGTGTATTCATAACTCAAAAAGTACCAAAAAGATATATAATATATCCAAAAACCACAATGTATGATAAAAGTGTAGATTCATAACTCAAAAAGTACCAACAAAAAAAGACATCTATTGCAACTATGAAACTGATAAAATCAAAATAAACATGGTGCTAAATATTGTCAACTAGTCCTGCAATAAATGGTCCTCCAACTAAATCAACTCTAGCATCGTTAGCATCATTTTGAATGTCATTTGCAATGGTAATAGCTATAGTAGGACTTGACATGAGAGATTTAATATTGAAGTGCTCTAATATAAGTTGCACTTGGTCCTTTTGCTAAGGAATTTGTTCATTCTGTTGATGAATCTACTCTTTTTGCTAGTCATGATTCTACATCAATTGCGTCATTTGTTCCTCTAGTGTCTTCTCTTTATCTCCCTTTTCCATAAGCTCAACATTCAAATTTTGAATTGTCTCACGCATCTCCTGTATTTGGTGTACCACCTCAGGCTGAATGACAAAAGGTTTGGCACATTTTGAGGTGAACATTTTGCTCATTCCACCTAGCCCGTACACATTCCCTTTGGCATTTTTAACTCCAGTAGCAGTTAAATATATGTCACTGTTGTTGACAAAGGAAGAAGAGGTAGCTGAGTCTTCCTCTGTGACACGTTGCACGGCCTCTTGCCGCAGTTGCTGAAATTCTATCTGCAAAATAAAGTCAAATATGAAAAACAGTACTGACACACAATATAACCAAGAGGGGGTGAATTAGTTTAAACTTGACCTTTTAAAAATCTTTAAGGAATTAGAGTAATAAGATCGTATCACAATTAAACCAAGAATTCTCTAACCAATCAAACCACTCAGCTCAAGAAAACAATTACAAAACCTTACACTTGTTGAGTAAGAAAGATTTCACCAAAGAATCAAAGATTAAGATAGCAAGAAGAGATTAAGGAAAAGTAATCAACACAAGAACTTATATTGGTTCACTTCTCACCTTTGAGAAGTTATATCCAATTTCTTCTAACCAAACTTAGTTCGAGTTTCACTATTCACAATATTCTTTTCTTACAAGCTTGTTCCCCTTTTGAAAAGTATCACATAGTTTGTCCTTTTCAAACTTTAGTTTGGGTAAGCGAATGACTAAATCTTTTCTTATAAGCTTGTTCATATGATGCATGTTAATCTGACTTGCCCTTCTATGCCATAACCAAGATTCATCAATTTTACTTATTGGGCAATTTGTGTTGTGAATGAATGCATGATCTATAGAGAGTAAATAGATTACCTTTTCTTTTACCTACATGAATCACCTCACCGGTTTTACCATCACATATCATACAACAATTGTCATTGAATGATACTTTGAATCCTTTGTCACATAGTTGGCTTATACTTAGAAGATTGTGCTTTAGGCCTTCCACATAGAGAATATTTCTGATCTTGGTCTTAAAGTTGTCTCCTATATTTCCTTCACCAACTATCTTTCCTTTTTTATTGTCTCCATAAGTGACAAAACCACCATATTTAAGAGTTAAATTTATGAGCATTGATATGTCACCAGTCATATATCTAGAGCATCCACTGTCAAGATACCATAAAGATGATCTTGCTCTTAGACATACCTGCAAAATTCAAATCAATTTACAAAGGAAGGTACCCAATTGAGGTTGGGTCCATAGGGGTTAGCTATTTTACTTTTCTTTGGCACCCAAATGCATTCTCCATTTGGCACATAGAATCTCCTAGCATAGCATCTATTAGATGTATGACCTTTCTTCATACAATAGTTACAAGTTACAGTTCTTGATGTTCTTTCAAAATGAGTCATATGATTAACCTTTCTTTTTGAAGCAGCTTTTTGATATTTCTGTTTTGGAGGCAGGCACAAACTTGGTTTTTCCAAAAGATTTTGATCCATGTTTGTAGCCCAATCCAGAAGTATTCCCTACATATTTTTGCACACTTAGCATTTCAGCTAAATTGCATTTTCCTTTATAAAGCTTTTTCAAAAGATCAACCAAGTAATTATTTTCAGAAAGTACTAACATATGTTTTTCACCTTGACTCTTTTTGAACTCATAAAACTCTTCATCATCTTCACTTATTGTGGAAGTGAAACACACATTTGTAAAGAATATGAATATCTCACACTTAACCAAGAGGGGGGGTAAATTGGTTAAACCTTGGTAAATTAAAAATTTCTTTAATCAAAATCAAGAAATCGTATTCAATCAAGTAGTTCAGCCGTAAAGAATTCAATGGATCAAAGCTGACTTTGTTGGTCAAGCAATTTAATCAAGAATATAATGAATATGATGAGTTAAAGGATAGAGAAGCAAGACACAATCAGATTTATACTGGTTCACTTCAACACTAGAAGCTACATCCAATTTTCTTCCAACCAACACTAGGTTAGAGTTCCACTATTATAATTTTTAGTTCTTACAATCAATTACAATGTCTTCCTTTAGTAACCCTAGATAAAGTACAGAAATCTAAAACCCTATTAGATTCTAAGAGACAAGAACCTAAGAACACTACTTAGTTCTTCCACCTAGAGAATCCCTTCTCTAGTTTCAAGCAAGAACCCAATTACAATAGCCAAATTACAAAGAAAATCCAAAACAAAAATTACAATCAGATTAAGGAGAGAAACAACCTGATGATCCAATGTATGCAATGCAAAATTATGTTACCAGATCAGGTTGAATGAATATAAATCAAATAGCACAGCTTTCCTTAATCTTGAAATGGTTTTCAAGCTCCAAGAATGAGTCAAACATACATGATCAAAGTACAAAGGAGCAAGACACAATTAAACCACCTTAAAATCACTTTAGAATGCTCACCAGACTGTTTAAGCTCAGTATATGCATATGGGTAATGTTCCACAAAGTTAGAAATCAAGCTGAGCACCAATCCTATTTATAACAGCTTTTTGTAACTGCCTGTAATCGATTAAATGCGTCAAATAATCGATTATTTTGCACATGTAATCATTTAAATCAAGAATGTAATCGATTAAACTGTTCATAAGAATTTCTGGGTTTTGCAAAATGGGTCAAATAATCGATTATTTAGTCCTATAATCGATTAAGACAGGAGACTTCAAAATATCAAAATGCACTATGTAATCGATTACGAACTTTGGTAATCGATTAAAGCAGGAGCATGTAGCCTTCCAAATACACTGTGTAATCGATTACGAAATGTGGTAATCACATAGTGTAATCAATTACTAGAAATGGTAATCGATTAAAGCAGGGAGATGGATTTTTCAAAATAAGCATGTGTAATCGATTACGATACATTGGTAATCGATTATCCCCCAGCACAACTTTAAAATACATATAACTATGTAATCGATTACAATGAAGTGGTAATCGATTATATTCAGTCACAAGGTAGTTTATATGAAAACAAAGGTCAAATAATCAATTATCCCGATAGGTAATCGATTACAATGTTCTTGAAAGCTTTTCCAAGTTAGACTAAGAACAAAATAATCGATTGAATGAACTATGTAATCGATTAAACCAGCAGGAAATGTATTTTTCCAAAAACCTTTTCAAACATCTTTAAAACTTAACCATTTTATGAAAGCCTTGTTTAAATCTTATGAAAATCAATTAGTTTATTCATGAATGAATGTATGCAATGCACTTGGATCACTGGATTGCTTTTCTCTTACACATTTCACACAATCTTTAACTTCAAGGCATCAATTTGCATGTTGAAAGCTCAAAATCAATACTTGATCAATTTCCTTTACAATCTTCATGTTGCTCCCCTTGTATCCAACAACATATGCTTCTTCATTTTCCATTGATGATTCAGAAGTTGTTGACTCATTGTCTTCCCAAGTTATATAGGCTCTCTTAGGCTTTTCTTCTTTTATTGTCTTGTTTTCACCTTGTTGTTTTTTCAAAAAGATAGAGCATTCAGATTTAATGTGGCCAGACTTACAACATTCAAAGCAAGTGAAGTTCTTGTCACGCTTGTTGTAGTTGAACTTTGAGAACTTTTTGTTCTTGTTTCTTCTCAAGAACTTGCTGAACTTTTTGACAATTAGATTCATGTTGTCCTCTTCATCTTCTTCACTTGAGTCTTCCACCTTTTCCACCTTTGAGGATGCAGCTTTCAAGGCTATGCTTTTGTGTTTCTTATCTGCATCTTCAGCATTGGTTAGCTGTGGCATTTCAAGTTCATATTCAAGAAGCTTACCAAAAAGTGCAGCCATTGATATTTTGGATAGATCTTTTGATTCTTTAATTGTTGTCACCTTTGGTTGTCATGGTCTTGTGAGACACTTCAAGATTTTGATGTTCAACTCTTCAGCATCAAATATCTTTCCAAGACTAAGAAGATGATTTAATATGTGAGTGAATCTTGTTTGAAGCTGAGATATGTTTTCGTTGGAGTTCATCTTGAACATTTCATACTCATGGATCAAGGCATGCTTCCTTGATCTTCTTACTTCATTTGTACCTTCATGAGTTATCTCCAGCATCTCCCACATTTCCTTTGCATTTTTGCACCTAACAGTTCTAAAGAATTCATCAGAAAAAGTACAGAAATAATCATGTTTTTAGCTTTGAAATCATATTGGACAACTCTCTTTTCAACATCTGTCATTTCATCCCATTCTTTGAGAATTATATCATTACCAACAGCTTTAATAGGAATCAAAGGACCTTTTTCTATTTCATTCCAAGCACCTGGGTCATTTGATTGAATGAAGATTTGCATTCTATTTTCCCAAAAACTAAAATGCTCTCATTCAAACATCAGAGGAGGATTGAGGGAGGCATCCTCCTTGAAGGTAATTTGTGTGGTATTCATTTTCTTTTAAAGAAAGTTAGTGATCTTGAATAACACTCAAGAACCTGCTCTTGATACCAATTGAAAACAATAGGAATACCCACAATAAGCAAGAGCCACGTGAATTGGTTTAAACTTGGTCTTTTAAAATTTATTTGTAAAATCAGAGTTAAAGGGTCTTAATCGCAACCAAGAATGCTTCAAATCAATCAAACCACTCAGCCCAAGAAATCAATTGCTTAAAACAGAACTTGTTAAGTAATGAGAATAACACCAAGAACTAATGATCAAGATAACAAGAAGAGATTAAGGAAGAGAAAACCAACACAAGAATTTATACTGGTTCACTTCTCAAGAGAAGCTACATACAATTTCTTCTAATCAATACTAGATTATAGTTCCACTATTATCAATTTTCAGTTCTTACAAGCTTTACAACAATCACCCTTTATCAAGCCTAGATAAAGAATAGAAATCCAAAACACTATTAGACTCCTAGTGATCAAGACATAGAGAACCCTTCTTTACTCTTTCTCTCTAGAGAAACCTACTCTAGAAAAAGCCTCAAGAACCCTTTACAATAGTTACAAATAACTAAGAATTCAAAAATGAATTTACAACAAGAATTAATGGAGAGAGACAACTTGATGATCTAATGAATATGAGTTACCAATTAGAGTTGAAATGAAGAAATCAATTTTAGAACTTTCTCTCCAAAAGCTTCTTTGAAAATCTTGCCCAAGAAATCTTTAAATACACCATGAAGACTAAAGAGTGGGACAAGAGCTTTGTTAACTCAGAAAATTACTTTCTAACTTTGAGAAGGCTTGTATATGCTCAGAGAATCCGAAGTATTCAAGTTAAAAGATCATACAAGCCTTCACTCTATTTATAACAGATTTTTATAACAGAATATAATGGATTAAAACGCCTAGTAATTGATTAAAATAGCATATGTAATCAATTAAAGTGCCAAATAATTGATTAAAATGTTCATAGCTTATTATGGATTTTATAACGAACAAAGTAATCGATTAAAGTAGACAGGACAAGTTATAAAACAAGCTTATGTAATCGATTACTGTTTGTGGTAATCGATTAAACCAGATGAACATGATTTTCAGAATATGCTTATGTAATCGATTACAAAATGTGGTAATCGATTAAGTCAATCAGGCACATAAAATATTGAACTTCAGTAATTGATTACGGTATTATGGTAATCGATTAAAACAGGAAGACATGATTTTCTTTTTGTTCTATGTAATCGATTATGAGAAGGTTGTAATCGATTAAATTATTCTTCATGGCTTTTCCAGAATCAAAACAAAGGCTTATAATCTATTAATCTGTTATGTAATCCATTAAAGTGATAAGATTTTGTTTTTCCAAAAACTTAACCATGAGAATTTCATTTCTTTTGAAATTATGAATAGCTTTAATGCTTTTAATGAAATCGTGTATGCAAGTTAATGACCACGTACATGCAAAGCAAGGATCATAAGATTAGCCTCTCATACACTTGAACAAATTACAAATTCCTTGGCATGTGAAAAGCTCAAAGCTTTCTTCTAAGGCACAAGCTTCTTCTTTAGCTTCATCTTCTTGCTACTCCCCCTATATCAAACAACTACAACATATGAGTGGATTATGCAAATATAAAAACAATTAACAAAAGGTGTGGTCATCAATTTTAATGTAGGAATTACCTCAGACGAATCTATATCATCAAAATCACTATTTATCTCATCCTTACTTGTTATGTATTCCCTCTAATATGGATCATGTGAGTTTGGTTGATCCAATAACAATTTATATACTTCTTCTCCACCTTCATCAACATCCACAAGAGGATCAATCATGACATATAGGTCAACTTGCAGCAAAACATGAAGCCCTACAAGCTCATCATCTTGGTACGAAGCCTCTTGCTCAGTTTGACTTAATATATTATTAGTGATTCTACTGCAAGCTTTTGTCTTGATTACGACCAACCAACCTTGATGTCCTTCGAGATATGTCGTGTAATAAACTTGCTCTACTTGTTGTGAAAATATGAATGGATCATATGCTTTATCATATCTCCGTGATTGCTTTATTTCAACAATCTCATACTTATTATCTACTTTTGCCCCTATATTAGGAGTATTATCAAACCAATCACACTTGAAGAGAACTAACTTTAGTGATAGGAGACTAGTATACTCCAATTGAATAATATCAATCAACATTCCATAAAAATTAGATTCTAATTGACCATTGGTTCCTCGTACAAAAGCACCATAATTAGAGGAAGCCATGCCTGCACTAAAGTGTACAGCTTGGAATTTGTATCCATTTATAATGTAGATAGACGATGATTTAACTTTTCTCGTAGGTCTCCATGCCAAATTAACCAATAATGGATCTTCAATTTTATTTTCCAAGTTCTAAACCTATAAAATTCAACAATTAATGTCATACAACATATTATGGACCAAATAACATTTGAATAACCTCTAAAGTGTTAACCTACATATTGTGTGAACCATTTAGGAAAGTTTAACGAAATGTCTTGGTTAATTTCAGCATCTGAAGCACATGGATTAAGCTCTCTTTGAAACTCCTCATAAATACTAAAAAGTAAATACAAATTAGTGAATGTACACAACAATAGATTATTAACTTTATTAATTAGAGTTATATAAGTATTGAACAACATCTTATGCTAAATAGAACTCAACCTCTTCACAATTTTGAAGAACGTATAAGTGAGTAGCCTCGAAGTCACGTGATTCCAAATAATATGTTATGGATTTGCCACTCGCTCTTCCAAGGTAATTGAAAATTGATCTAGGAGGAGTAGAAGAAGAACCTTCACCTGGATCAACATTACGAGACATCCTAGCCCTTCTCGTTTGAATTCTATCAGGATAGTAAAATGAGGCAAAGGTAGATGTCTCCTCAACCAAGTAAGCTTCACAAATTAAACTATCTACCTTATCCTTATTCTTGAGTTTGATTTTTAGGGAGTGTAAAGACCTGAAAAGGAATATGAATACCCATGTAAAAAAGAAATATATAATGCAATGGTTTATAACTAGTGTTAAAAATGATTTACTAGTTCTATACCTCTCATATGCATAATCCAATGATATTGGACTGGACAACCAATTCTAGCCTCGTAGGGTAAATGAATTGGAAATGCTTCATCGAATCACAGAAACTCGGTGGGAATACTTGTTCTAACTTACACAACAACACATGTATATTATTTTCCATAACTCTGAGTTGTTCAACATTCAGTGTTATAGAAGTTAGTTCTCTGAAAAAATGGCAAATTTCAACGAGCAACTTCCAAATATATTTTTGTAATGCATCGAATGCAATTGGTAGCAATAGTTGCATGAAAACATGACAACCATGCCTTTTCATTCAACACATCTTTCCCTGGTCAACATCGACACATCAGCCCAAATTGGAAGCATACCCATCTAGAAAATTTAGCTGTTTGACCCACTTACAAACTGCAACTCTCTTGGATTTGGTCAATGCAAAAGCTGCATTTGGTTTAAAAGTTTTAGCACAACCAATGTCAACCAACTCAAGCTTCTTCCAATCACATATTACAGTTAAACCCAATTGAGAATTATAAGTATCCTTTGTCTTTCCATTGTCCATCATAATGTTTAACACGTTTATAAAAATATTTTTCTCTATGTGCATGACATCAATGTTATCACATAGAAGTTGTGTTTTCTAATATGGAATCCTCCAAAATGTACTTTGTTTCTTCCAATTATGAGTACGACCATAACCAAGAATATATTTTTCTTGTTCTTCTTGTTCTTCTTCTTCTTGCAGCAACTCATGGCATAGTGGAAAATGTATTCAAAATTTCAAGACTAGACAAACATGGAGGAGCGGGTAAGGTCTCAACAACCCTCTTCTTGAATGCCTTTTTATTCCTCCTATATGGATGATCAAGTGGAAGAAATTGGTGACGACAATCCAAATAACATACTTTGCCATAGTTTTAAATTGTGAATGCTTTTGTTCGTTCCATACATATGGGAGAACCAAGTTTCCCTGCTGTCGTCCAACCTGACAACGTTCCACAAGCTAGGAAGTCAGTTATAGCCCACATCAAAGCATCCTTCATCACAAAATTATGCCTCAATGACTTATTATAAATTAATATGTCATCATTCCACAAGGTACTTAACTCATCTATCAACAGTTGTAAGTACACATCAATTTTGAGCTTTGGATTTGACAACCCTGGAATTAAGACTGTCAAAAGCATAAATTCCCTCTTCATGCACATACCGAGAGGAGATTATATGGAGTTAAGATAACCGGCCAACAAGAGTAAGGTTTTCCAAATTGGGCAAACGAATTAAACACATCCGAACATAACCCTAATTTGACATTCCTAAACGCCTTACTAAAATTCGGATGCATTCTATCAAAATGCTTTCAAGCTTCACCATTAGATGGATGAGACATGGCGATCAGGTCCCTCTGATTCTCACTATGCCATCTCATGTGAGATGCGGTGGCCATTGAAGACTACAATCTTTGTAGTCTTGGAATGAGCAAAAATACCACATTTTTTTAATTGGAATTTTCTTTTCAATCCCCTTCCTTATGATATTCATGTACCTATACATTTTATAAACAAAGCAATTTTATATCTGGGTCTTATTGGGTCGTGGTCAATCACAAGTGTTACACTTAAGTCTTATTGGGCCTTGATTAATCAATAGTGTTGCACTTCAGCCTTATTGGGCCTTAATCAATCATTAGCTTTATATTTGGGAGTTATTGGGCCTTTAATAATTATCAGTGTTACAATTGGGCCTTGGCCAATCACAACTATTATACTTGAGCCTTATTGGGCCTTGATCAATCATTAACTTTATATTTAGGCCTTTAACAATCATCAGTATCACAATTGGGCCTTGATCAATCACAAGTGTTATACTTGAGCCTTATTGGGCATTTGTCAATCACCAGTGTTATACTATAGCCTTATTAGGCATTGGTTAATAATCAGTGTTGCACCTGGATTTTATTAGGTCTTGGTTAATCATTAGTTTTATACCTGGGCCTTATTGGGTTTTAAATAGTTATTTGTGTTACACTTATGCCTTATTAGATCATAACCAATCGCCACTGTTACACTTGGGCCTAATTGGGATTTGGTTAATTGTCAGTTTTATACTTAAGCCTTATTGAACTTCGGTCAATCATTAGTTTTATATTTGGACCTTATTGGGCCATGGTCAATTATTAGTTTTATACTTGGTCTTATTGGGTCTTGGTCAATCACAAATGTTACACTTGAGTCTTATTAGGCCTTTGCCAATCATTAGGGTTACAAAGGAGGCTTATTAGGCCTTAATCAATCAATAGTGTTGCACTTCGGTCTTATTGGGGTTTAATCAATCATTAGCTTTATATTTTGGCTTAATTGACTTTGATCAATCATAAGTATTACGCTTGGGACTTCATCATTATTTACTTTTATATTTGGGACTTATTAAGCTTTTGACAATCCTTAGTGTTACAATTGGGCATTGATCAATCAATAGTGTTGCAATTTAATCTTATTTGGCCTTGATCAATCAATTATTAGTTTTATATTTGGATCGTATTAGGCATTGTTAATCATTAGTGTTGTACTTGTCTTATTGGGCCTTAGCTAATCATAAGTGTTATACTTGGACCTTATTATTAGGCTTGGTCAATCATCAGTGTTAGTACTCTTGGGCCTTATTGGAGCTTTGTATTTTTAAATTTATATTGTTATTCTTTTTAATGTAACATTTCATATTGTATTTCCAAAGTTATATTCTTATTTTTTTCGCAATCAAACAAAATTTGCATCTGAAAGAAAAAACTTTTTAAAACAAATAACAAATTTTTGAAAACACAGGCAGATGATGAAAAAGATTTCCCAAGTAAAAGATGTTTTCAAAAGTCTAAAAGCAAATTCAACCCTAGGACAATTAAATTAGAAAGAAAGCAAATAAGGATCAAATGCAAGGAGTAATACTAGTTCGTCTCTACCACTGAGACTACGTCTAGTTCTTCGCAAACCACCAAGCTTCGCTAACTTCACAAGTTACAAGTATTATGTCACAACCACTTTCGGCTCTACAAATAAAACTCCACCCCATACTTGATCAACACCCAGTTTTCTTTGTCTATACCAAATCACTACTGGCTCTAAACAAATCAGAAAATATTTGTTGGTTGTGTTTGTATGATGACTAAATCTATTATCGTCTTAAAGATAGATTTACAATCAATAGTTAGTCTTTTCTCTCAATATGTTCATGGTGTTTTGAGAGCCTTTTCTAACTTTACAAGAATACACAAAATGTTTTTTTTTACAAAAAAGATAATGAATGCTTTCAAGCAAGAATTGTTTTTTATCTTCAAAGCTTCTGGTATATATGTAAGTCTCATCTTCAAGTGTCAGTTGTTCAAAATGGGTAGAATTCTTCACTTGTTCTTCATCTAATGAATGTGGTCATTGGATAATCTATTGCTTGCATTGAATGCACATCCTTTCTTCTTGCAAAGAGTCCACTCTTTGTCACTAGTGTGTTACACAACAGTAGGAAATCACTTCCTTTTTGTAAAAGCAAGTCTATGCAGCAGAGCTTTTCTTTTAATGGTGATTGAGGAATTATAGATCTTGACTTCATTTATTCTTCATAGGATTCGATAAATCCTAGGAGAATGTTTCTGCAAAACATATTTCAGACACAATATTAAATTAAATCTTAAATATCATCTTTAATATATTATTAGATCATGCTTTTATCTGGCTATCGTCTGAAACATTAGGCACAAATTTTACAAGGCATGTTCTAATAGTGCATAAGACTCAACTTTTAACCTTGATGTTTGTTTACATCTAATCAAAATTATAAAAGGTGTTGATTCGTCTTAATACACAAATGTCTTTTGACTTAACACCCTTCATATGTCAAATCTCCAATTGAGAATCTTCATAAATTTGTGTATATTTTACTTTCTTTTGCAATAATATTTGCAAACCTCATATATGCCCCTTGTATTTTGCTTAATTATTAGAATACTCTGGAACAATTGGCCTTGAGTACCTCCATACCTTTCCTGTTGGGCTGATGATAGCTATCCAGATTCCTACACCCTCTTGTGTTCATGAACCATCAAAGCTTAAAATCCAAGTTTGTAGGCTAACATAATTGTTGGGTACCTCAAATACGTCATCTACCTGTAAATATGGATGTGGGTGATGAAATCGGCTAAGACTATCCCTTTCATGGCTCGCAATGGTACATATGTCAAAGCAAAAGCATTCAATTTAATTGTCCATTTCACCAAATGCCCTTGTAAAACTAGCTGATTTAATGAATGTTTAACAATATCAAATTTTCACATAACTAAGACTTCATTGAGTAACAAATAATACTCTAGTTTTATACAAGCATGGAATAATGACAAACATAATTTCTCCACAAGAGTATATTTACATTCAACATTATGTAATAATCGACTAAGAAAAAAAAATCTCTTTTAGTTCCATCTTGTGCTAGAAGGCATTCGATATATTCATCTGCAATCGATATATACAGCTTCAAAGGTTTACCTGGTACTGGTGGCACTGAAACTGGTGGTTCAGCTAACACTTACTTCATTTGTTCAAAAGCTTGTCGTTAGTAAAGGTGAAAAATCCTTCACCTTGCCATCTGAATTGGTTATGAATATTCGTAAGAAATTAATCTTACCAATAAGGCTTTGTAACTCTTTCTTATTCCGAGATGCCCTGGCCAAAGCAACAAGCAAGGTCAAAAGTATTTACACTACCCATAAAATTTGTAGAGTAATCATTCATGTTGTTGTTTAGTTGTTACAAACTTACCCATTCACTACACTACACTTCACATTACTGGCAATTTTACTTCAACAGTATGCTAATTTACTTTGATAGCGGTCAAATCACCCATGAAAAGAATAATCTGGTGAGTCGTACTTGTTGATGTTTGACCATGTCAAAATTTTAAAAGAATTCACTGTCATTATCATACATTTAAAATATTTATTATATTAGTTTAACAAAAAAATTAGATAAAAAATAATTACTTAAATAATAATTTCTCTGTCAACAAAGGAGGTGACTCGGTTGATAATGTAAGTTCAAATCCTTTTTACGATACTTTTCTCGGTCAGTGGACTATTTTTCTTAGAGAGATCTCTTGATGTTTAGGGACTAGTTAAGTAACTGGGCCAAGTCTAATTTGAAGTCCCATTTTTAGGTTTCACCGGTGAATCAGTCCCTCACACCATAGGATATAATAATAAAATAATAGACGGTCGAGATTAATTACCTATTACCTGGTGACACGGTTTTTTTTAAATGTATTTTGATTTTTTCTGGAAAAAAATCAAAATGAACGCGAAGCCCGGAGCAACAGCAGCAGCCACTCCTCACCGTGAAAACACAAATTGAACACCGTAAAAGTAATACAACCATAGCATATACTTCAACACCTTCGGAGTGGTTTTCTGTTTCTAGTTTCAAAATTATTAAAAATTAAATCAGATTAAATTTTGAATGTTGAGTTTCAGTTTCAAAATATTAGAAACTGTTGTACGTTGGTAAAGGTAGGGGCAGATCAGCGCACCAAATGGAGAATGAGAGTAGCGGCACGGCACAAGAAAGAGGGAGAGTGGCGGTGCAACAGAGGAAAGTTCAAACTGAAAAAGAAAAGGGGTTTTTCAGTGTTCAGATTTGTTTTGCTGAAAAAGGGCTTGGAAATTCTAAGAATAGTGGGACAAATAGTCAAAGTAAGGTGAATTATTAAAAGGGTATTGAGATGAAGTGAACGGAGATTGCTCTGCAGTATCCAGGTTGCTCAAAGATGTGGGTGCGGAAGCTAAGAACTCGGAAGAAAGAGAAAAAAACAAACAAAAAATAATAATTTATTTTTTATTTAACTTTTAATTTTTCTGGTTACAAACTTATTATTACCGGTAAAATTGGGGGTTCACCGGTGAAGCCCAAAAATGGGACTTCACATTAGACTTGGCAAAGTAACTGACCCAGAGTGAAATTATTTGTGGTTCGAATCTATACAGTAATCTTCTAAGTGTGTCTCTACTAACAGTCTCAGTATGTTATTGACACTCTTTCCAATAGTATTAGAAGTGTTTTCCGTTCTACATTTTTGTTTCCTAAAAAAGTATCATCCCTTAAAGAGCAATGGAAGATAATGTGTGCTCCATGCTACTGTCTTTGTTCACCTAGGCAATGAGGATAAACAACATGTCCAACTGAATGCTTTGGTTGTTTCAATTGATGCCTTATGAAAAACATTTGGTTAAGACCATTAGTAATTTATAGTGGTTTTTAATTGCTAGAAAACGTAATCAAATAAAATAATATAAAATAGACTAAAATATTAGACGAAAAAAAGTTTAAAAATATTGACCGATCATAAAAAATTTAAGGATCAACACCATAAATATCAAAATGTTTAGAGACAAAAAAAATATAATTATCATTATTATTATTATTATTATTATTATTATTATTATTATTATTATTATTTTGTGTGAAATATATATATATATATATATGAAAATAATCTTATTTGAACAAACTAAAGATTAATATGGACGATTAATTTTTCTTAGGGTATTCAACCCACTTGTATTACTAAAAAAATATTGATTAAGTTGCAATAATTCATATTAGTTAATCAAATTGCCCAATAATTTTGTATGTTATTTTGAGTTTATGTTTACAAACTTTATGCGTGTTTGTGAATTGTTAGTGGATCTGTCTATCATGGGAGAGGATCGAATGTGCCCACAATGGAAAAGAAACATGGTTTATTAAAATAAACAGAACAACAGCTAAAATAAGTTATGAACTATCCTAAAAATATTGCATTGGAATATGATTTTTCTTTAAAAAAAAAAGAAGAAGAATCTGAAGACTCTCTCCTCGAGTCCTCCTCCTTCATCTAACACCATTATCCCCATTGCCGCCAAACCCTTCGACCTCGTCGTCACCTAAGAAGAACCACTCAATTTTTTATTTCAGATATGTTGATGGTTTCCTTTTTAGATCTGATGATGGTTTTGTTCTTATTTTCTCCAATTTGGAATTGGGGAGCATATGTGATAACACTATTGTGATGTGGGAGTGTTGTGCAACCGAGGAGATAAACACCGAGGAGTCTTACATCAATGGGTCATGAACAATCATATAACTGAATCTAACATCACACCTTAAGGTTTTCAGTTAAGATATGGTGTCAAGTTCACTTATATGGTTACTCATGATCCATTGATGTAAATCTCTCCGATTTACCCCCCTCGATTTCCCAATAATTGGTATCAGAGCCGATGGTTCGACCTAGTGACTGACTCAAAGAGTAAGATGGTTGTGACATATCTATAGACATGGAGATCCCTTGTATTGAAAATCTTCCTAACGAGTGAGTCCATGCATGGAGATTAGGCAGTGGATCCCATAGGTGTTGCAGCAGTGCAAGATACTAGAGTATGTTGGCGGCAATGACTAGACGAGGCAAGGAAGTCACGGTTAAGCTCTAAGAGTATTGAAAATGGTTTCCGCCCAAGGGGGAGACTACCATGTTGTTGGATATAGGGGGAGCATCATGAAGATTAAAAAGGATTTGATTCAAGACTGATTTTGAGCTTTCAACATGCTCGGATGCCTTGAAGTTGTTTAATTGTATTATGTGTAAGAGAAAGGCTAATTTGATGATCCATGCATTGCACTCACTCATTTATTCATAAACTTAAATGGTTTTCATAAAAAATAACAAAGCTTTTATATTTTGGTTAAGGTTTTAATCTGATTGAAAGGTTTTTGGAAAAATGCTATTTTCACTGGTTTAATCGATTACCTTACTGATATGCTCGATTATTTTGTTCTTTGTTCAATTTGGAAAATCTTTATGAACATTGTAATCGATTACCCATCGGAATAATCGATTATTTGGCCTTTTTTTACAACAAAAATGCTTTGTTAATGATTTTAATTGATTATTTAAGTGTTGTAATCGATTACATAGTTAATCATGGATTTTAAAGTATTGTTAGGATAATCGATTACAATTATCCGTAATCGATTACATAGGCTATTTGAGAAAAACCATTTCCCTGTCTTAATCGATTACCACGGCTTGTAATCGATTACTCTGTTCATTTTGAAAATATAAGTCTTCTGCTTTAATCGATTACATAGTGCATTTTGTTATCCTGAGACTCTTGTCTTAATCGATTACAGCTCGGGATAATCGATTATTTTGCTCGTTGCTGAAACCCAGAAACATTCTTGAACAGTTTAATCGATGACATGGATACTTTAATTGATTACATGAGCTGATTAATCGATTATTAGGCGCGTGTAATCGATTACAATTAGTTACAAATTTTGTTATAAATATGTTTGAAAGCTTGGCTTGTTTTCTAACTTTGAGAGATTATACCCACTCGTATTTTCTAAGCTCACACAAGTCTTCTAAGCTTTTCAAAGTGATTTTCTATGTTCTATTACTTCTTGCTCTTTTCAAATCATTCATGGGTCATTGAATGAATCTTGAGCAAGAAAATTTTCAAAGATAAGGAAAACCATGTGCTGATTTGTTTTGTCATTCAACCAGATTTGGAAACTCATGTGCATGACATTCACTGGATCATCAGGTTGTCTCTCTTCTTAATCTTTGTGTGTAAATTCGTATTTGAATTTCTGTTGTAATTGCTATTGTAAAGTGGGTTCTTCTTGCTTGGTTCTATAGAAAGGTTCTCTAGTTAAAGAACAAAGTAGTGTTCTTTAGTTCTTGCTCCTTGGAATTCTAATAGGGTTTTAGTTTTCTATTCTTTATCTAGGGTTGATAAAGGGGAGGTCTTGTAATAAGCTTGTAAGAACAAGATTTATAATAGTGGAACTTTAATCTAGTGTTGATTAGAAGAAACTGGATGTAACTTCAGTTATGAAGTGAACCAGTATAAATTGCTTGTGTGTTGTTTCTCAATCTCTATTACTTTTATTGTTCATTGATTCTTTGATTCATATTCATTGTTCAACAAGTTTTGTTTTAAGCAAATTGATTCCAAGGGGTTGAGCTATTTGATTGAGTAAAAAGATTTCTTGGTTTTGAAAGTGATAAAGATCCTTAAACTCTGATTTGAATTAATTTTAAAATACCAAGGTTTAACCAATTCACCCCCCTCTTGGTTATTGTGAGTATTCCCTTTATTTTCACATGTGGAAGAGACTCACACTTGAGGGAGAGATTGTTGGAGTACAAGTATGAAATGGAGTTTCACATTATGTAGGAATGAAAAGGTTGAATACCATATAATTGAAGGAAGGACTTAAAAACTTTTTTGGGTTAAGGTGTGGTGTCAGGTTAAATTATATGGTTAATCATGGTCCATTGGTGTAAATCTCTCCGGTGTTTACCCCCTCGGTTGCACAACAGGGAGAATTTACGACAACAACGCTTCAATTTAGGAGTGAACCCGAGTGTGCGATGGAGGCTCTCCGATTTGGGAATCAACGCGAGAGCACAACACTGATGTACAAATACGACACAATAGACAAAACTTCTTTCAATCTCTGTCAACGAAGAAGGCAACGAGATTGAGCGAAAAACCTTGCCAAACGTGGACCACATTGTGTTGGCACCAACGAGGAGGAGCTTGATGGCACTTGTAAGAAGAAGGGGACAAATCCAAGCTTCTAAGAGGGATATCTTTTTTTCTTTTTAAAAAAAAAAGTGTGGCGTATCTATGCTAGTCCCACACTTATCCCAAGTAAACAAATATAATACAACTACAAAAAATTTTGCACCATGGGAGACATTCTTGCCTCTCCCACGATAGACAGGACTTTGTTACGTACACTTATGTTCTTCTAGATCACAGAAACAACATATGATTCATCATGTCCTTATTTCAATAAATACCTTAAGATGACAATTGACTTATCCTGAAAGTTTTGTATTATGTTTCCCTAGGAGTTTAGAGTGTCTTCTCCGACGATGGAGTCGGTGCCGGGATTGACAGACACCGAGAGCAACTATTTCGTTGGGTGTGGGATGTCAATAGAGTCTAGCCCTTTATTAAGGACCATATCTTCTCCTCATTAGTTCGTTAATATGTACTATGATTTTTAACTTTAGTGTTGTGTTCGGTTTGCAAGACAGACGATGGAAATAGGTGTATGAGTTTTGTTGGCACGATCTTAAAGAAAATAAATTTACAATTTGAGTTGGCGGCAATCAGTGGGATAATGAAAAATTCTTTAAAAATACTTTTTTAACCCCAACTTTACTCTTTCATTCTACCAAAAAAACTCATTTTGCATAAAGCTTTGCCTCTCACTGACACATGAGTAATCGATTTTTTAGACAAAAATAATCAATTTTGTAGGCACTTATTCTACGTGTTTGGATGAACGTTGACAAATTAATTTTGAATGAAAGTGATTTTATAAAATTGATTTTAGTTGAAATTGATTTGAAAGTGATGTGATTTATCTTTGAATGTTTTCATTATAAAATCAAGTGTAAAACTCACTATAAATTTTCTAATTCAACGCAAAAGTTACTTAAAGTTGTTTTAACTCAATCAATTTTGGACCTAAAATCAATTTTGAAATCTTCTGCAAAGTGAAACCAAACATGTAAAAATATATCTAAAATCAATTTTAAACCCAAAATCAATTCTCTAACGTCAAACTAAACACACATAATCTATTTTCTTTGATTACGAGGCCTACTCACATAAGGAAACAATGATATTTTTATGTCTTTATTTAATTATCCCCTTCATATAGCATCTATACCAAACAACTTTATCAAATCAAATAGCAAAATATATCACTTTATTTTTCTTTTTTTAATTTTTTTATTTTTATCTATTTTATTTCTTTCTTCTAGATCAAGCATAGCTTAAGTTTGTTCCTGGACCTCTCAAAACCCTTTCCTCCTCTTTTCTCTCTCTTAGATTTATGTTCATTTTGCTTCCTCTAAAAATTTCAAGTGATTATTAGGAAGCCTTTGTTATATTCATATTTTTAGTTTTGTTTAGTACTTATCATATACGTTCTTGTATTTGGGCAAGTTAAAATACACTTTCAATGAAAAGGATTCGATTATTTGATCTACACACCGTAGTTTCTGATGTTGTTGGTTGCAAATTGACTTTATAGTGCTTCTTTTTAATTAGATCTAGAGAAAATGTTTAAATTTAGTTTGAGGTGCTTGTGCTTTTAGTGTTGAATTTTTTTTTAATATGAACGGAATATTCATCAGTTTTGTTGATGATTAATTTTTGTGAATGATCACCTTTAGTAGAATTCTTCCCTCCTCATCACATTTTTTTCATCTATAAGACTCGAACCCAAGACTGTACTTAAGAGGACTTAATATAATACCTTTAGTGGATGTTATGTCATTATGATTTAATTTAGGCCAAATGACATATTTGGTTATTTATCTTTTTTTTGTTCATTTTAATCATTTATCTTTTAAAAAGATTCAAAATGGTATTTTCTATTAGTTTGATGTAATGTCATTAACGATAATCAAATATCGACGGCTAAAAGTCGCTACAAAAATAAAAAATAAGGACGAAGCAACAGTGCATCAAAAGTTTCGTCCTTCACAAACCACAATTCCCTTTTTCCCAAATCAAAAATCACAAACCTTACACAATTTAATTAATGATTCAAGTTCAATTTAACATCATCCACATAAAAATGTACAGCCTACCTTTCCTATAACCATTATACAACATCATCTTCATATTTTCATCTCAACTCACAAAATTGTAGATCCACAACCTTTTTGGCACCCAAATCCAAGGAGGTCATTGGATTCAACAAGAACCTTGATATCCAACGAGATCATCCGCAAGACGTCTGAATGTGATTCTCCTTCATCCTTTCAACAAGAACTTGGATGTCCACCCAAATGAGTCTTTTTATTCCTCTCTTCTCTTTGATTCTTGAAGGTCTGGTGGCTTTTAAAGTTGATTTAGTTGTACGATTTTGGGGATTGCAATTTAGGTGTGAGGTTTGTGATTTTTAATTTGAAAAAAATGGGACTAGGATTTGTGAAGGATGAAATTATTGGTACATTGCTACTTCTTTCTTATTTTTATTTTACAGCGACTTTTACCTGCCAATATTTGATTATCATCGACTTCAAACTAACAAAAGAATCATTTGATCCTTTTTAAAAAGATAAAAGATCAAAAAATGATTTTTTTTAAGGATCAAAATAAAAAAGATAAAAGACCAAATAATTTATTTCACCTTTAATTTATTTGAATAATTGTTTTATTTGATAACTACGTCCTTTTATGGCTCAATAATACACAAACGGATAATTATGTTCTAGATGGTGTCTCTAAGCCTATATCCCATGTTCAAGATAAAATATTTATGCCGGTTAGAAGTTATAATAAATTATTTAATCTTTTAAATATATATATATATATATATATATATTGATGGTTTTTAACTATTAAATCGTAATAAAATAAATTAATAATGAAATTAATATTATGTCATCATTTAACAATAAAAATATATAAAAATGACTAAAATATAGAATTAAAAAAAAATGAGAACATTAATCAGACAATATAAACTTTTTAGCTAGCAGGAGAATTATTGTGATCAGGAATTTGAAGAATCATATTCTTAGATAACTTTTAAAAATGTTTAATAAATAATATAATTAAATAAATTTAATAAGAAACTATTAATAAGTTATAATATAATTTAATTAAACATATTTATATTATAAAATTATACTACCATTCAATTATAAATGCGTTTATAATACTAATAGTCTTATTTTGTACAAACAAAATTATATTCCATAAATATATAAATAAGATTTTTGCCATGTTGAAATTATCGATTTTAATATGATTAATTTAAATTTTATATTTTCTTTCAAAAAAAATAAATTTTATATTAATGATAATTTTTAATTAATTAATTGTATATATTTTGTATTTATAGTATATTAAAAATAAATTTTAATTCAACTAATGAATGTGTTTCGTTGTTTTTTAAGTCAGAAACAATCATTAATTAATCTTCAAATCTAACATCATTCATTACATGGCCATGACAGCCTCCAAAATGGAGGTAGTGGCAGTTTTCTTTGGCAAAATAAAATTAGATGAGTGTCAGTAATTTATTCTTTTAACATACTCTTTCTTATATGCTATATAAATAAGAAAGAGTATATAAATATATATATATATATATATATTAAAATATGAAATTAATAAAATATGAGACTTATTAAATTTTATGATTTTAATACATTTCAACTAAAAAGTATGTTGAAAAGTATGACTCTAATATTTTCATAAAATATTAATCTGAATTGACTTTGGAGCAGGGCTTTATAACCAAACAATTTGCCTAGGGTTTTCGTACATGGTGAGTATTTGAAGGGTTGTAAATAAATAGTTCGTGTGCCTGCCTAATTAGTATTGGTTTTTATATCCAAATTATTTTTTTCGTGTATTTCTCAAAACACAATTCTTAAAAATTGGCAGTGATAGCGGAGGAAGAAAGACGAGGTAGGTTGGGGAAAAAAGGGAAATGGGGAATGTATAAGTAAAATGTGAGTCTAAATAGTGATTCCCTAAGATACACGAGAGCCATCAATTAATGGGCCCATTATCATGGGT
This sequence comes from Glycine tomentella, assembly GCA_007407185.1. Lineage (NCBI taxonomy): Eukaryota > Viridiplantae > Streptophyta > Magnoliopsida > Fabales > Fabaceae > Glycine > Glycine tomentella. Next base: position 84,245 of record PYAF01005502.1, read on the forward strand.
CCAAAACAAAACCAAACTGATCAAAAGCTAAATCCAAAACCAAAACACACATAAATTTCTGCTAAATGGTACCAGAACCTTAATTTCAACAGCACCATCATCATCCCGTGGAGGAGTGTCTTCAAAACATATTTTAATAACACTTTTTAATACACTCTCTATCACTAACAAAAATATATTAAAATTACAAAAATTATAAGTAAAACTCAAAATAAAATTAAGATCCCACAAATTTTTGTAATTTTAATTAATAAAAAAAATCTATTAAAAATGTGTATTAGCGGAAATATATTTCTAAAATGACAAATGCTAAATACTATCCTAGGTTAAGGAACTAAAAATACAAAAAAAAAAAATTGGGATACATAAAATACATTGCCAAAACTTTTTTACTCTAATTTTCACAATAACTGATTTTTTTTTAATTTCTTAAGCAAGACCTCTAAAATTTCCCCCCAATCCTCTCTAATATGAAATTTAAGCACTATAGGAGAGGCATCAAGGAAAATTACTTAACGCACCCCATAATTTTCTAATATTCTAGATTTATCCTTTTGCTTCTTCTCTCCCACCACCTCCATCAATTGTGTCGACCACCACCACTTAGCCCCTTTTTCCCTCCTTTTGTGTCACCACTTCCTCTGTCCCAGATTCGCGTATACAAATACATCTCACCTCAGAACCTCCACCTCATATTTACCCTGATGCATTTCACCTCAGACCCTTCCACAACCTCTTCGCTCGAGATCCATGCCCTCTGCCATGTGTGTGACCCTTCTGCAACCACTCCACCCAGATCTCTACAATTCGCCCCTGTGTGACCATGGCACCACCATCCATGACAACCACGAAGTCAATAACCCTTCCATAATCACTTCAACCACATGAACCCAAAATCACATTGCAACCTTAAACTATGTGCGACTTCACCGCAAGCACCTCTGTGATATATTACAAATTGATCATCTGATATACAATTATATTATGGATTCCTCAATTCGTAATGTATATTTTGTATTACGAATTAAGTAATCCGTAATATAAAAAATGTATTATGAATTGATCAATCCATAATAAATGTATTACAAATTGATCAATCCATAATAGACACCAATTCAAAACAATAAGGGGAAAATGTTGATCATTCTGAATGCGTGAGAAGAAAAGGTAGAAGAAGGATATTGCTATTGACACTACCACTTTTGTTAATGGCATTATCCACGTGGGTACACTTTAGCTATATTCCAAAACTGCCCCTTGAAAAATTGCACACCAAAATTGTATTTCTATTGTGCAATTGGGGGATGAAGAAAAATAACAACGGAAGTACCATTTCGTTAAACGAAATTGTGTTTTCATTGTTTTCTTTTCACCCCCCCAATTGCACAATGGAAACACGATTGTGTTGTGAGATTTTTTTCACCCCCAAATAACACAATGAAATCATGATGTCATTGTGTTATTTGATTTTTCCCACAAATATGCAGCGAAAATATGATTTCATTTTGTAATATAAAAAAATTGTACAAACAACACCATACGCTGAATACATAATAATAAAAATAAAAATAAATGTCCTAAATAATGCTCAACTGCCCTTGTTGCCACCTCTACTAGCTTTCTTCCTCAATCGCAGCCACTCCTCAAATGAGCAACATCTAACTGCCAGACCTTTTTGTGCCATAAGTAGAAGCTGTTGTATGACCTGGTGACTATTTATGTCTTCAGGTACAACTCTCATTCCAACAACCTCTGCATGGACATTGATATCATCTTAAATTGATCCAACATAAATATTTAACAATACAATTAGTAATTATTTTTAATTAAAAAATAAATAAAAATGATGACAATATTCTTTGCATTACCTAACAAGAGTAAATAACACCTGGTACATAATTTGGTATCTGACCACCACCAAGTTGTGGCTGTGACAGAAGCTGCAGCAGAATACGTACAAGACTATGTGGTGGTGGTTCTCCCTTTTGTGTCAGGATCATGTATGAATGTGAATGCTTATGATACCAAGACAAGTAGTCTATAGTGCAAGCCCATGGACCCCTATGTGGAACAGTCTCACACATTGCCACCACATGTTGCTCTCACTTATCCCATGCCTCACTACACTCCTCATATTCAGGACACTTGAAGGGTGGCTCCAAGGAATCCTCTATACGTACCCGAATTGCCTCAAAACCCTTTCTTGTAGATGTGGCCACATGTATGTCCTAACTCTGATGTAGCCTGAGTAGTATGTTTGGCACTCAAAAGTTCTGACGTCTGTACATGGTAAATATGGGGACTAAACAACATCATCCATCTATAATTGATCTAACAACTCCTTGGTTGCAATAGCCTTGTC
>PYAF01005502.1:86706-146534 GCA_007407185.1 Glycine tomentella
AAAAAAAAAAAAAAAAAAAAACTTACCATGAGCAGTGTTATATAACCTCTCATCTGCTTGTTACCATACTTGCACGCATATGAAAACTAGTCATAAACTACCCCCAAGCGTACTCATTGTAGCTATCTATATCATTAAGGTACTACAGGTAGCAGATGTCTACATGCGCCGAGCTCTTCTCAACAAATATGGTATTGCTGAGCAAATGTAACAAATATGCCCTAGCAACCCAGACATACGACTCACTGTCAACATAGGTGTGATACAACCCATGTAACCAACTCAGAGCCACCCTATTGCCTGATGACATCGCAACATCTGCCTCCTAGTCCATCATAATACCAAGCTTTGACCTTAATAGACCTCTGATTTGCTTCCTAGTGTAGCTTGTGACTGTGTGATCAAGGAAACAACCTGAGATACAAGATGTAAAGGACATGACACATCATCGAGAGTGATGGTCATCTTTCAAACTGGAAGGTGGAAGGAGGAGGTCTTATTGTGCCATCTCTCGATAAAGGTGTTGATTACGACTTTATTTGCGAATGTGTAACGCGCATCATAAAGGCTCTTAAGCCATGACCTATCCACGTACCCTTTCATCGTCGGATAAGTAGGGTAAGGCATAACATTGCCACCATGATTGACCAACTTTAGCTCTTTTGGTTGACCAATCCATACATGCCTAATTAAGTGGTCCTTATAAGACTAAAGTAGCATCAAATCCATAGGGCGTCCTCTAAACGAGGGTCCGATGATATGGCTAGGTTGTGTTGTTGTCTCTTGATCTACCTTAGTCTCTGTTGCTTGCTTCTATCACCAAACCAATTATGCATCATGACATGCTGATGCAGTCACAATTTATTGTCTTTCATTTGCCACTGCATTTGAGACATAGGCAGTGCACTTCGTGCAAGCCATATGAAAAAAGTAAACAAAAATTAAAATTAGAATCATAAAAATATTAATTAAAAAATAAATTTAATAATTATCAACTTTTTTGTTTTGAAAAACAACACAATGAAAATATGTATCTATTGTGTTCTTTATTGAGAATCACAACGAAATCGTATGCCCTTCATGTTTGTTTTGGGAAACACCACAAACAAAATACGTATGTTGAGTTTCTCAACCTAGAACACAACAAAATCATTTTTTTGTTGTTGTGGTGTTTTCCAAAATATTACCACACTGAAAGTAGGATTCTATTTTATTTCTCAACCCATAACACAACAGAATCGTACTTCTGTTGTGGAAAAAAAAAAGGAAAAAATGCAGAGACTTACCTTTTGGGGCAACGATGAAGAGAAATGAGAGGGAGAATTGAAAGGGAAGAGGCTCAAAGAAAAGGGAAGAGGGAGTTTTGAAAGGAAGAGAGAAATGAGAGGGAAAGGGAGAAAGAGAGAGATGCGTGAGATGGGAAGGGAGAGAGAAGTTGGGGTAAAAGGGTGGTAGGTGTAACACCCCATATGCATCCGCTGTATTAACAGTTTACTTAATCATATTAGCGCATTAATTAATTTAAAATCAAATAATAAAACTAACGGAAGCGTTTTAATAAAAAACATGACATCATCGTCATTTCCTTTCCAAACCATATTTCCTGATTCATTATGTATGGTACGTATCCACAATTACATATACGAATGCCACAGTGCCACAACAAGCATTCTCGATCCAGATAACATAAAGAACGACAGATAAAGACAAATATGTCCATACAGATACAACAGGAGAAACAGAAACCACAGGTATCTATATACATATAGATATACATAAAACCACCATTGTGGCTATACAAAATAGTAGACACCAAGTGCCATGATCTCACAGATCACATCTTCACAAGAGGGTACAAAATATACAATGTCTGTACATCACATCCAAACAAGATCCAAAATATGTGTACACACACATCTTCCCTCGCAGGGGTACAAAATACATTATAAACATAAAACAAAGAGCCACAGTGCTCTCAAAATACTGCCAAGCAGCTACACAGAGTCTATTCCTACTAGGGCCTCCCGCCCTGGGATCCATCATCTCTGTCAGATGTATCACCTGCAAAAACATAATCCCACACACGAACTGAGATACAATCTCAGTAAGCTCAGGGTTCTTGGAGGCTTCTCCTCCCCTTGGCTCACTTCCATGATACACAACATCAAAGGCATCACAACACCAAGCCTCATGGCCCTCATAACAACACATAGACATTCTCTAGCTCTAATGTGTATCTGCGGTACTACGCCCGCCAAAGATGCATCATCATCAGTATCAGGACTCTCAGTCCTCAATGTGAGACTGGAACTCACACCTGTGTCATCCCATCGGGAGCTACCCCTTTACACATGAAATCACGTATATGGCACCTCCGAGAATAGGCTTCAACTGCGACGGGACCACCTATCTCTGGTGTTAAGGGATCATACACCCTTTACGTGAGCAAACCGACTAGGAGTTGCGCTCTACTCCTAGGGAGGTCCATATTTATCTAACTGGCCAGAAGATCTATCTGAAAGGCAACTAAACACAAAGCACAGAAACATGCATACATATTATCATGAGGAAAGCCGTAACATCTAATTCAATGCATATGAATCATGTATGCAACCATCACTCCCTCGGAGTATGGTGAAACTCAAGCAGTAGGAAACACTCCCAAGAACAAAGAACTTACCTGGTAAAGCCGTGCTCTGCTGTTCAATCCCTGAACTGTGGTCTCCGCCACTGACACCCTCGGTGTCACGCCCTATACAAAGGCACACAAGTAATCAACAACAGTTCTCAACCGTTACCACGAAAAGAAATGCTACTCTTTTCCATATAACCTCTTTTTCTAGGTTTCAAACACTAATCACCTAACTGGTGATTTATAGACCCCCAGCAGGATCTATCTCAACCTAACCAAGGCACTAGAGTCTCCCTAAGACTCTTCTACATCAACCAATTCAAAGGGTTCAACACCCTAATCATACCACGTTTCAATGATTATCAAATTGGCTAAAACAGTTACTTCAACATATTTTCACCGTTTATATATAGCCTCCTGAGCACATATAGTAAAAGCACCAAGGCCTAAACATACCATATAATCATCAATCTAACCAACATTTTTCCTACTCGTACATTTCTCAGAGCCAAATTTCAAAGTCCATAAAATTTATATTTCAAGGCTAATCCTTCATCACAACAATCTCATAAGCATACTTTTCCAAAGGACCCAAGCCTAATTTCAGCTCTAACTCAAAAGGGTCACTATTCACCTCAAGAATAAATTCTTAAATAAATGGTAGAATTTGTTTTTCTTACCTCTAAATCGACAAGGAAGGCTAGAGGACAACTTCTCCAAGTTTGGGTGTCTTTAAAACGCCTCATTTCCCCTCCAAATTCGAAATTTGTGAAGTTTCCTAGAGAAAACGATCTCTCCGTTTGATGGTTTTCAGGGAAAAGTGATGATTGAATCTAGCTCATTGAGTATTTCCCTTCAACTTTTATGTTGGGTGCTAAAGGTTTTGGTCAAGGAATGAGTGGTTATGGAGCTCTCAAGGCTTAACAATGGAGGAATGGCACAAGGGAAGAAGAAGACTAAGCTTTTGTCACCGAATGAGAGAGAAAAGGTCTTTTTAAGTGACCAGCCCGTGTCCCCGCACTGATGGCGCCGCTTCTAACGCTATCGACGCCAAATTCCAGAGAAAATTGGTCTCTGACGTGCCTCCCGCGCTATTGACGCCACTGGCGCCACTCTGGCGCTACCGACGCCAGAAACTAGATAGGCCACAAATTTTATTTTTTTTTTAGAAACCTAGGTTATTATAGTGGAAGGATTTGGATAAGAAGGAAGGAGTTGGGGGTGGGGAAAATGTGCAGGAGGACACTTTTGTCTATTTCCACTACTTTACAAAAAGTGGTAGTGAGAATAGCAAAAGTGGTTTTAGGAATAGTATTCCCCGGAAGAGGCATCAAGTCTTGGGCCCAATCATCATTTAGTCTAAAACAACAAATGATCATGAAAAAGCACACACACAAACTTTTGCTAAATGGTACCAAAACCTAAATTTCAACAACACCAGCACTCGACGTAAAAAAAAAACACAAACATCCTCTCTAATGGTAATTCGAAACATCAGCAACAACCTCAAGTTTTTTTTAATTCCTTACTCTTCTTGTTCCACCTTTCTTTTCTCTCACTTCTTCTCCAACACCCCACCTTCAACCACACCCATATTTTCACCTCCACACTTGTCAAGTTCTTTGCTTTTCTCAATTGGGTGTTTCACTCTTTGCTCCCCCAAGCATCCATTTGCGCCTTTTTCCACTTTTCGCTCTAATATTCATAATGGGCACTCGCACTTTCATACTCATGTATTTTTGTACGCATACGTGTACTCCTTACTGGGGTAGACCCCATGCTACTTCAAAGCAAGTTTCTCAAATCATTGCATTGATTCGTGAGGATGTGGATGATTTGGGGTCCAAGTTGAATAGTATGAACATGTCTTTGTCTGACGCATCAGTTGTTGACATTTTTCAGATATTAGCATGTGAGAGATTTCCAGCATTGCAGTTCTTTGACCGACTTAAAGGTTCTGATCCTTATCTTTGTTGTGATCCTAATATAGGTAGCTTGTTTATTAATAATTGTGGGTTGTTGGGGAATTATGAGGCAATGGTTCCCGTTATGAGTGAATTTAGCCTTAAAGGGTGTTTTTGGGAATGAAGGCCTTTGGGTTTTTGTTGGATTTAGGTTTGGACAAGGCTTCTAATATCAAGTCTTATTGTACCAGCTTAGGGACCTTAAGACCATATAATTCCTTCTTTAGCTCAAACTTTGTGCTCCCTCCTTTTTCATGACTTTAAGCTACTCAACAAACACTTTGTTGTTATTCACCAGCAAGAAAGGACTCTTCACATCCAACTAAAAAAGGCTTCATCCATTTTGAGTTGGCAATAGGGTCAGCCTCACAACTAAAGCAAAAATTTAGAGACTTTTTTAACTTAAAAAAAAAGAATTATATATAGAGCCTTTTAGTTAACATATGTGACCTTTTTACTTTAAAAAAATAATAGTAAATAATTTATATTGATGAACCTAAAATTCAAATTTTAGTTGTTTTACTCTTGAGCTGATCTTGCTTGGCAAACCAATACCATATGGATTGTGTCTAACATGTTACTAGAGCGAAAACTTCAATATAGTGAATCCCATGTTGCTATGTGTAACTTTTGGCCATTGATTGTCCTTGCACTTATCAACTTGACCATTGTAATTCAACTTCATCTTAAAAATCCATTTAACCCCAACCTTCTTATGTCAAATAAATAGGTATGTTAATGCTCAAGTAATAATGTTCCATTTGTCATTCAATTTCATCTTGAAAATTCATTGTTATATCCTTATATATATATAAAGATATTGTTTATAAATTCAAACTCATGACCATTCAACTTTACAGCTATGTCAAGGATTACCTTCTAATTTAGTCTCTTTTATCTTGTTTCTAAATTAAATTTTACTAGTTTATTTATGAAGAAATTATCAATAGGTAAACATAACCTTATATTATAATTTAAATTATTCATTGTAAGTCTAAAATATAATTTATTTATTCAAATATATTTAGTTTTATAAATATTATATATAACATAATTTATATATTAAAAAAATATTATTATGATTTTTAATTATATATATGTAATATATAGGCTAAAGTGTCAGTGTTAAATTAATTAATAAATTACACTCATACTTCCTATGTTTTTCTCAAATTGCATCTAATACCTCTTCTTTTATGCATCCTACAAAAATCTCTTAATTGTTTAGCTCATATTACATCTAAACCTCCTCCCTCCTAAACATCATTTAATAATTTAACAGAAAATAGACACATGCTGGGCACATGACTTTTAATAAAATTTTATGTCTAGAATACCCTCATTTTCTTCCTCAAAATCACATCGTGGGTTTTATAAATTCTCCTCTTCTTGAACAATCCCTCTTCACTTACCACCTCCTCTCTCTCTCTCTCTCTCTCTCTCTCTCTCTCTCTCTCTCACACACGACAGCATCATCTCTTCATTCTTATTGTCATTCTCAACCACCAACAGAGCGCCCGGACGCACCCACTCCCGTCATAGCAACCACCACCACTACCGTAGTCGTCGTCGCTACAGCCATATCAACCTCCACCACCTCCTTGTCCCCCACTGTAGCTTCGGCCGCCATTACCGCTGCGTCTGCTTCCCTGGACATTGGCGCCGTCAGATAAAAGTAATGTATAAAAAGGAAAGGATATCAGGTGCAATTTGAAAAAAACAAAGAGGGTGTAAATGTAATTTACTCTAACGGGTAATTTATTTGCAAAGATATTTTACTTACATTAGTTAACAACGTTATCAAAGGGGATAAAAGTAATGTATAAAAATGCAGGAGTATCGAGTGCAATTTGAAAAAAATACATGGATGAGAGTATAATTTACTCTAAATTAATTGTTAAAATTATAAATCCAGTCTTAATTCTTAAAATTATAAAAGAAATATTATTAATCTCTAAAGTGATTAAATATTAGTCATTTTAGTTTTTTACTGTTATAATTTAAAAATTAAAATTAATTTTTTATAATTTTTAGAAATAAAAAAATATCTGCATATTTTAAAAGATTATATTAAATGTACTTATAATTTATTCAAAAAATGTACTTATAATTTTAAGGATCAATTTAATTTATTCTCTGAATTGTAAGAATTAATTTAATGTATTGCTGGGAAAAAAATCGATGGTATTTCTTTAATTTGATAAAGACATATTTTGGGCATGCATGGGATGACACATAATAGAAGTGGGGAAAGGTTCTGTTTCTTTGAAAATGGATCAGAGTTTATTTTTTTGGAAAAGTTTTACTGGCGAAGAAGTTTACTCAAATTGTACTCTCAACCAGAATGGGAAAGAGATCTTGGACTCTACTAAGTTTATCCATGACATGTTCATCACCGTCCCAAATCTTCTTAGCATAATGTATCAAAAATATCAAATTAATTAATTAATTAAACTGGTACCAATAAATTAAAAGAAAACAGAGGGCAATCACATACTTTCGGTGGTCAGTGACAGCTCAGAAAATTTCTTTAGTGGGTGTAAAGAAATAATTTATGATATTTTTAGTGACAAAAAATATTATAAATTTTTACAAAATAAACAATTTATGATAAAAAAATCAAAATATTTAAACTTTTACAAACTTAAAAGCATAAAATGGATAAAATTAGTATTAATTTTTTTTACATTCTTTTATTTAAAAAAATTGCTTTATGAGGGCAGTTCCAATTTTTTTATGAGAGAAAAATAATAATTATTTAAATATTCTAAGTAAAAAAATTTACAGTTGGGGGCAATTACGCCATAATTGGAAACGTGTATCCGTGCTGGTGCCTGGTGGTTCATTTCTCTCTCCCTCTCTTTTATTTTTCCAACATATATATATATATATATATATATATATAGTCGGTAAAATAAGATTAAAATTGTTTTCAAATCAATTACCAGTGAAATTTTATCAATATTACGTAATATTTAAACATATTGCATTTTCTTATAAATTTTACGAAATTAAGAACTTATATAAATGTGGTATGTGCAAATACGACTATAGCCTTCCAAAAAGAAATACAACTAAAAAGTATGAACTATTTTTTTCTGTCTTTTTATCACTCGTACAAGAGATTAACTAATTTGGTTAGGTCGGTGGAGAAGCGTGAGCCGAATTAGACTATAGATATAGACAGTCAAATCTGACCTTTACATTATTATTATTATAAAATGGTTGTACCATAACGAAATAGAAACATATATATATATATATATATATATATATATATATAAAGAGTAAAATAACAATTTTTTATCAAAATTTTTTTATTTGTAAAAATTCAAGACAATAAGAATAGATTTATAATAACTCACTCATCCAAACTGAGTTAAACTTATTTTACTTTTTCACTTTATTCTTCTTACTTAATAGTATAAGAGTTGATAAACTTTATATAATATAAGAAGAGCAATGATATAAAACAAGCTTGAACAATCGTTATAGGATTATATTTATATAATATATTTTAAAAACATTTCATTTCTTTTCATTATATTATTGATCTTATTTTATATTTTCTTATCTCTGATAATTATATATTTTTTCAATATTTTGTTGTATAAAATAATTTCTCATTTGTTGAACAGGGAACTCTTATCCGAGCCTCCTGTATTTTGAAAAGAGGATGAAGTTGTGATTTATTTTTCGCATCCTCCTAATTTTCTTTGCTTGGGGGCACTTTTTCTTTCTTTATTAACTTCTAAACTGGAGGATTGTAATAAGAGTTAGAATTATTCTAGATTTTTTTAAATTTTCCTAATTATTAATTTATTAGAAAAAAATTTATTAAAGATTTATAAGATAATACAATGTTACCCTTTTATTTCATAAATAAGAAAATTAATTAAAAATTATTCATATAAAACTTGTATGAATAACATTTTTACAACTTAAATGGAAATTTATATCTTCATGAAAATTTTCTTATAAATGATTTTAGACTAAACTACAATTTATGTCCCTTTAATTTCTAATCTATGATTTTTGTCCCTATTTTGTTGCGATTTTAGTTCCTGTATTTAAAAAAATTGTAATTTTAATTAAATTCTCATTTTTGCATACAACTACTCACTTTATTTTTATATTTTAATTAATTAAAATAACTTTTATAGTACCTTAAATCAATATATTATATCTAAAGTTTAATTGGACTAAAATAAAATATACGTAAACTTGAGGATTGAAAGAATTCAAATTATTCATATAAAAGGTGTACATATAACATTCTTAGAACTGAAATGAAAATTATATATCTTCTTACATAAGAGTGTCCATGGACAAAGGTCATCTACGAACCCAACTTGACATAATCAACCTGAATACTTTAGGTTAGATTTTTTATTGTTTGGGTCAAAACGAATCCAACTTGTTCAAACTCAATCGTATATGGATTGAGTCATAGATTTTAATTTTTAAACATGTTGATCGGGAAATCCAACCCATTAATTAATATTAAAATTATTACTATTATTTATATGTGTGTGTGTGTATATATATATATATATATATATATTAAAAAAAATATTATTATTGGTGATTGGTGATAACAACTTTATGGACTTCTTTAAGTATGTCTTGTTTAAGGTTAAACAAGATTTTGAGGATAGGATGAAAGTTCATGCCACATATGATGTTGTAAATTAATTGAATGTTATGCTAGGTGTAGGTGTTAGGATTGTCCTATGTTGGTTGGATTTTCAAGCTTGGGATGTTATAGAATGTGAACCTAGACCTACATATTATGTATCATTGTTTGCTTCAATTGCACTTTTTTTTTAAAATTATTTTGAAATTTTAAAAAAAGGTAAATTTTCTTACTTATTGATCAAATCCAAACCAACTTATTTATGATAAAATTGGTTTAAGTTGGGGTTTAAAAAATTAGGAATGACAATGCAAGGTGGGCTAGGCGGGCCGACTCATCAGCTCGCCATAAATTTGGAAGGGCAAGGTGGAAACTTCAGCCCACCAACCCGACGGACCATAGGCGGGGTAGGTTGGCCCACCTGTCTGCCTTTATTTTTTTTCAATATGTGTGTGTGTGTATCCATCGCTATCATAATTAGTTGTTAAATGGTTAGCAACTTAAAATTAGCAACTAATTACGTTCTAATTTCTATAGCAAAATAAATAAAATAATTTGTCAATTATATATTTTGTTATTCTGCAATAGATTTTTAGATAAACAATATTTACTTTTTTCTATGAACAATGTAGACATTCTCGTATAAAAGTTGTTACTTATCTAATATTGTATTCAAGTCATAGAACACTTTGCTTTTGTACAACAATCATGCATAAGCACAATTATACTATAATCAAGTCATTGTACTAGAACTATACTAATATTAATATAGCATGCATTTTCCTTTTCTTCTCTTCGAGTTAATATTAGTGTTAAGCTTGAAATTATACCTTTTCTTATTGGATTAATACACCATTTGATTTATTTACTATTAGTTTAGTCATTTCTCATTCTCTTTTATATTTTGCATCTTACTACCTACTTTACTTGTCAAGATATGCTGTCACTTGTTAAAATATGCATTCAATTTTCTTTTCTTTTAAAATTTATGCTTTGAAAATATATTTTAAAATATAAACTAGCAATTTTAATATAATTTAAATTTAGTTTAACTTTTTAAATATGTTGGCCGGCCAACCCACCCATAGGCCGGACAGGCCAAGGTGTCTAGTCCACCCTAGCTAAGCAAGTCAACCCGTCCCGCCCCATTTTTTGTGAACCAAAGGCAGGGTCAAGCAGCCTGCATTGTCATCCCTAAAAAAAAAACACAAGTACGACCTAACCCAACCCAACTCATAAAATTTTGATAGGATTGGATTATGAATTTAGCCAAATCCACCCAACCCAACCCAGCCTATGAACACCTATATTCCTATAAATCCTCTTATAAATGTTTTTAGGCTAAACCACAATTTTGATCCTCCTTTAATTTCTATTCTATGATTTTTGTGTCCCTATTTTTTTGCAATTTTAGTTCATATATTTTACAAAACTTGTAATATTTGTTCAATTCCCATTTTTTTACATTTTAATTAATTAATTTTTTATGGTATCTTAAATGAATATGTTAGATCTAGGATTCATTTGGATTAAAATAAAAAGAAATATTGTGTGTGCGAAATTGAGAATCACATCAAAATTGCAGATTTTTCTTAATGCGAGTACTAAAATCACAAAAAAAATAAAGAGACAAAAATAATGAATTAGGAATTATAAGAAAACCAAAAATATAATTTAGTAATGTTTTTATTACTTTGAAGAGAAAATATCAAATAAAATTTAATAAATTTAACATCTTGAAAATATAAAATAAAGTCAATATATTTTATGTTGTTACGACCTAAAATCCTTTTATAATAATCTAGATCCAAAAAAAAAAAATCTCATGCTAATAACGTGGGATACGGCGCCAATAGCGTGGGAAGTGGCGCCATTAGCGTGAGATTGCTCCAGAAGGCTTTTCTTGCGCATATTTGGCGCGAGTAGCGCCAGGATTGACGCTATTAGCGCCAATATGGCGCGGTTAGCGCCAGAATGGCCTGGAGACCCCTCTGACTCGAATATCTGGCGCGATTAGCGCCAAAATGCACCAAAAAGTTTTTTCTTTCGAATTGGTGGCGCGATTAGCGTTGGGTGTGGCGCTATTAGCGCAGGAACGCGTACAAGGGCCCTATAAAAGGCTATTTTTGCGTTTTGGGAGAGAAAAACTGTTTCTCTTCCTCTTCCTTTGCCATTTCTGCCATTGATGAGCTTCCAAGCTCCCTGGACCTCCATTATTTGGCTTAAACACCTTCTTTTACATCCATATCTTGGTGGAAATCATTTGTGAGCCATAATCCTTCATCAGTTTCCTTTAGAAATCCCTCAATCAGAGAAATCCCTTTCTCTAGGGACTTTGTAAAAACTCGAGTTTGGCAAAGAACGGTATAGATTCTTGGACACCCAAGCTAGGGAAAGCGGTCCACGGGTCTTTTTGGTCGTCATTGAGGTAAGAAACTCGAGATTCACTGATTAATTTGTGAATTGGGGTTTTGGGTGAATAGTGACCCACTTGTGATAGAGCTAGAATTAGCCTTAGGTCCTTTAGAAAAGTGTGTTTAAAATGTTGTGGTGATGAAGGATTAGCTTTCAAATGTTAGTTTGGTGGACTTTGATTATGGGCTCTGATACGTGCATGTGTGGCCTGGGTATGTTGAGTTACTTGATATGATATTGTAACACCCCGTGTGCACCCGGTGTATTAACATTATGATCATATCAGATTAGCGCTTAATCACTTAATTAAGAACTTTGCGGAAGCATAAATCAAAACCGTATCTCTTGATTACATTATGTGTGGAATCTCAACATCTCATCTTAAACAACACAAGCCCCTGTTGATCCAGATCACACAACCATAACCATAGGCAGATAACATAAACATCTCAAAGATATAAACAGGAGGAACCATCATTACATAACATAAACTGGTTATGTACATATACATCGTTTGACACTCGAAGTGTCTATACAAAAGAATCTGAGTGCTTTTGATCCCAAGGACCCTTCCTCACACGAGGGCATACATATAATATATATATATATATATATATATATATATATACATCTCAAAACTACATGTGCACACACATGTCTTCCCTCTACAGGGGTACAAAGCAACAAAACCTGAGCCGAGCTTCAAGCTCTCCACTGCTGCCTCACAGCCAAGCAAGCACTGTCTCTACTGGGCTTCCCGCCCTGAGACTGCTCCTCTCTACCAGAAGCATCACCTGAAAGAACATAAGCCCCACACGGGGTGAGATAAACATCTCAGTAAGATCAGGGTCCTTGGAGGCATCTCCTCCACCCTGGCTCACTCACCATGACACAAGTCATCAAGGTTTCACAACACACTGGCCTCTCGTCCCTCATAACAATACAAGCAAGCTATCTAGCTCTATGTACGGCGGATCACATCAACGCCTACCTCAGTGTGAAACCGAAATTCACACCCGTGCCATCCCATTGGGAGCTACCCTTACGCATGGCGCACGTATATGGTACCTCCAAGAATAAGCAATCAACCGCGACAGGACACACCTATCTCTTGGTCTTAGGGGATCATCATCATCCCGGGATCTAATCAACCATGAGCAAACCAAACTAGGAGGTGCGCTCTACTCCTAGGGAGGTCCATATATATCTAACTGGCCAGAAGATCTAAATAATAGGCTTCATACATGTCTCAAGCACAGATACAAGCATATATCATCATGAGTATGCAACAACCAATAATGCATGTATCATGAATGTAACCACTACTCCCTCAGAGTATGGTGGAGCACAAGCAAGTGGGAAACATCCCCAAGGGACCAAGAACTTACCTGGCAAAGCCAAGCTCTGCAGTTCTTTCCCTGCTCTGTGGCACCCGCCATCAACACCCGCGGTGTCACGCCCTATACAAGGCATACAATCACATATCAACATCAATACAGCCATATCAGGCATAAACATATCAACGGTTCTCAACAGGTACAATGAAAGGAACCTCAGTCCTTTCCAAAACCACAAGTCCTCTAACTTAAGGTTTATCAAGGCTTATCACTCACAAGCCATCTCATAGACCCTCAATGGTCTAGCTTGGCCTAGCCAAAGCACCAGCGTCTTCACAAGACATCGGTAAAAGCCGATACAAAGAGCTCAAAGCTCATCACAGCCCAATTCCTCAGAATTCACATAGGGCTTGAACGGTCCATACCACACACACAAGGCACCGTTCACATGGCCTCTCAGGCACATCAAACCATATATCAAGGCTCTTGCACGTCACAACATAGCCAAGCAACTCAGCATACTAATAAACATGCATTACATAGAGCCAAGAATCAAAGTTCACCAAACTCACATTTGAGAGCTAATCCTACATCCTCACAAATTCTAAACACATGTTTCCAAAGGACCCAAGGCTAATACTAGCTCTATCACAAGTGGGTCACTATTCACCCAAAACCCCAACTCACAAATCAAACGGGGAAATCTCGAGTTTCTTACCTCAATGACGACAAGAAAGGCCCAAGGATGACTCCCCCCAGCTTGGGTAACCACGAATCGCCGCCGTTCTTTGCCGAATTCGAGTTCTATGAACTTCCCTTGAGAAAGGGATTCTCAAAATGAGTGGGTTTGAAGGGAGAATGAGGAGGAATTCAAGCTCTACAAGTGTTTTCCATCATGAAAGGTGTTTAAGGAACTTGATTTGGTGAACTAAGGTGAAGGAATGAAGCTTGGAAGCTCCAACAATGGAGGTGGGTTGCTGGAGGAAGAAGAAGAAAGCTTTTTGGGCCAAAACTCGAAAAATGGCCTTTATATAGTGGGTCTGTCCGAGCTGTCGCGCTGATCACGCCACTCTGGCACTGGTCGCGCCAGTTACAAGTGACCACAGCGCCATCCGCGCCAACCCCGCGCCCAGAGCGCCAACCTCCAGAACCTCTAACGCCAACTCCCGCGCCAAGAGCACCAACATCCAGAGACTATGGCGCTGACCGCCACAATGGCGCCACTCGCGTCAACTGCAAAGAAGAACAGGTCTTCTGGGTGGTCTGACGCCACTCGCGCCAACCTAGCGCCCCAAGCGTCAACCACCAGAACCTATGGCGCTTGGAGCAGCACACTCGTGCCATCAGCGCTGCACTCCAGAGACTGTGGCGCCATGAGCGCCAGCCTGGCGCCAGGAGCGCCACAGTTCTGCAGAAGAATTCTGCAGAATCCAGCGCCATTCGCGCTCAGAACTCGCGCCGTACGCGCTGAGACTCAGGGTTATTATAGATATGACATGTAAGAGCCTTGATAATTATTTTGGGTGTACTTGAGAGGCTTTTGGAACAGGTTCTATGTGTGAAAGAAACCGTTCAAGCTATATATTGAATTATGGAGTATTTGGGTTTGCACAGAGCTTATAGCTCTTGTGTTGTTTGCACCGAGTCCTGTGGTGACTCTAGTGCCTTAATTAACTGAGATAGACCACTGAAGGTCTAAGAGAGAACTTGTGTATGATGAGCCTTAATGAACCTTAAGTTAGAAGATAGAGAGGTTAACATGGAAAGGAAGAGTGTTCTCCTTTATTGTGTTTCACTGTACCCAAAGAGGGTAATGGTCTGACATGTTATGCATATGGATATTGTTTTGCTGTTATACTAAGACCTGGATATGATGATTGATATTGTCTATACACTGAGATAGTGTTATGTTATGTATTGGTGATGAAATGAATAAAAGGATAAAGATGATGATATGATATTAGGAGAATTCTCTGGCCAGTAGAATAGAATAGGGAGATTCCGTAGGAATGTACCTGTCAGAGAGCTCCTCAGGCAAAGGTAATAAGCCCTGAGGTAAGGTACATGTCAGATGCCCTTCTACGGAGTAGGTATCCAATGCGGTTCTAAGGAAATGTACCTGCCAGATGAACTTCTTAGGCAAAGGCAATAAGTCCTAAGATAAGGTACCTGTCAGACGACACTCCTTAGCCATTGGATAGAGTCTAATGTGATTCTGAGGACTCGTACCTGTCAGATGAGCTTCTTAGGCAAAGGCAATAAGTCCTAAGATAAGGTACCTGTCAGATGATCCTCCTCAAGCGTTGGATAAAGTTAAAGAGGGTTTATCCATTGGATAGACATTCTCTCAGTACTGATGATGTGTGTATAAATGTAGCTGTATTGTGATATGTTTATTATAAGTTATGGAAGCCGAGAAGGCTGATGATATGAGAATGATAAATTGATATTGTTATTCTGGATCTGGGCTTGTGAGTGAACCAGAGGGGAGGGAAACCTCCAAGAACCCTGAGTTTACTGAGATTATTATCTCACCCCTGTTTGGGGCTCTTGTTGCAGGTGACAGTACAAGAGTAGCAGAGAGATCCCAAGGCAAGAGGCCTGAGACGGGATAGATGTTGATGAGAACCCTAGGCATAGATGACTGAGCCTGTTGGCTCATATTTTGTTGATGTATGCCTGTATTTTGGCACTTGATGTATATTTGTAAGTCTTGAAAAGCATGTACTCTGTATATTAAACAGGTTTCACTATATATGTATATAATATATAGTTGTTTTGATTAAGCTTCCAATATTGATGTATGCTTATTTTTGTTGCGTTATTCTGATACAATGATAATGTTAATACGTCGGGTGCACACAGGGTGTTACATTTTATGGTATCAGAGCAGGTTACAGGGAAGCAATATATATATGGTGAATTACATGCTTTCACTATGTGTTTTGGGTGCACACCATGACTGTTGCATGTGTGGTGTTATGTGTGAGCCTGATCAACTCATCCTGTTAAATTATATGTGCAGTGTCATGGTGAGGACCTGGAACACTAGTGAGAGGGCGGGTACAGAGGAACAACCCGACCCGATTGTAGCTGCTTTGGCAGCTGTGCAGCAGGAACTTGCTGCAAGTAAACAGGCTAATGAAGCCCTGTTAAAGACTAATGAAGAGTCTATGGCTGAGTTGAGAGCTCGACGTAGGGAAGATAGAGTATCCCCTACACAGCATACTCCTGAAGGCGAGGGTAGTCGCCACCAGGGTGGAGGTAGCCATCACTCTGATGGGCCTCATCACCAGAGAGGGGACAGGTCGTCCCAGGCTGACACAGAGGAGGACACAACTACTAGAGGAAGGATGCTTATTGCCTTCCGTAAGCATGATCCTCCCTCTTTTCATGGGGAGTATGACCCCATTGTTGCTGCTAAGTGGTTGCAGGCGTTAGAGAAGATTTTCATAGTGATGGAGTGCTCAGACCATCAGAAGCTTCTCTATGCCACTTATCTGCTTTAGGGGGATGCACATGAGTGGTGGGTTACCACCTCACAGCTATTGAGAGGCCAGGGTGAGGTCATCACCTGGCAGGTGTTCGAGGCACAGTTTCTGGACCGATACTTTCCCAGGGATGCCAGGGAGTAGAAGCAGACTGAGTTTGAGAGCCTTATACAGGGGGAGATGTCAGTAGATGAGTACTTGGCCAAATTCAATGAGTTGGCTAAGTATGCTCATTTCAGGAGGGCTCTACCTGAAGCAGAGGTGCTTGCTGCTAAGGTCCAGAGGGGACTTAGAGAGAATATAGAAGAGAAGATAGCGGGTAGTGGATCCAGAGATTTGGGTAGCCTGGTGAAGCAGTGCCGCCAGGTGGAGGACATGATCAGGAGGCGCAGTGGAAGCCATTCCACCCATGCTGAGAGACAGGAGATGAAGAGACCCAGTGAATCAGGTGCTACTGGGAAGGGCAGGGGCAAAGATTTAGGGGTTTCTTTTACAGCAGGCAGATTTAAGAAGGGCCCTAATCCGAGAAGAGTAACCCTGAGACCTGCTACACTTCCCAAGTGTTCTAACTGTGGGAAAAATCATCTGGGAGTGTGTCGCACCGGACAGTTGGTCTGTTACAGATGTGGCAAGCATGGCCACTATGCTAGAGAGTGTCCATAGGCAGGCAGTCGGGCTACAGCTGCCCCAGTGATATCAGCAGCGCCTACGACAGGCCGGGTTTACACCGTGGATGCTGGAGAAGCTGCCAGAGCTCCTAATCTGATTAGAGGTATTATTTTGATTGAGGTATATAATATGAGAGTCTTGTTTGACTCTGGAGCTACTCACTCTTTTATTAGTGATCGCACTGCTCAAGGACTGAACTTGCCTGTGTTCAGACTTCTTGTTCCTATGGAGGTCATGACTGCCTCTAAGGAGCAGTGCAAAGTAGATATGTGCAGTAAAGATGTGCATTTTCAGTTTGAGGGCAGAGAATATGTGGTTGATCTGTATTGTCTTCCGATGCCTACCTTGGGTATGGACTGGTTGGCCAAGTATGGCATTATGTTAGACTGCTGTCATAAGAAGGTCGTAGTGCCCTCAGATGGAGCCAGCTCGAGTTCCGTTTTGTTTCTCTCAGTCTTGCAAGTTCGTAAGGAGATACAGAGAGGAGCTCAGGGATATTTCTTATTGAGTACAGCAGTCGAGAAACCGGGGTTGGATATGTCGAAAATTCCGGTGGTGAGGGAGTTTGTTGATGTTTTCCCTGAGGAGATTACACAGCTTCCACCAGATAGGGGAATAGAATTCTCCATTGATCTGGTTCCAGGTGTGGGACCTATATCTATAGCTCCTTATCGCATGTCTCCTTTAGAGTTAAAAGAGCTAAAGGTACAGCTTGAGGACTTATTGTCCAAGGGGTTTATTAGACCGAGTGTGTCACCATGGGGAGCACCGGTCCTGTTTGTGAAAAAGAAAGATGGGAGTATGCGGTTGTGTGTAGATTACAGGCAGTTGAATAAGGTTACTATAAAGAATAAGTACCCTCTGCCTTGCATTGATGATCTGCTGGATCAGTTGAGGGGAGCCTGTGTGTTCTCCAAGATCGACCTGAGATCCGGGTATCATCAGATCCGGATTAAGTCAGAGGACATACCGAAGACTGCATTCAGGTCAAGGTATGGTCATTATGAGTATCAGGTCATTCCTTTTGGTCTGACAAATGCTCCTGCAGTGTTCATGGACTATATGAACAGGGTATTCAGACCATTCCTAGATCAGTTTGTAGTGGTGTTTATTGATGACATACTCATCTACTCCAAGACGGAGGCAGAGCATGTTGAACACCTCAGGATTGTTCTGCAGATATTAAGAGATAATCAACTGTATGCTAAGTTATCTAAGTGTGAGTTTTGGTTTTCAAAGGTGAAATTCCTGGGCCATGTGATTTCTGCAGATGGGGTAGCAGTTGACCCCAATAAGATTGAGGCTGTGATGTCTTGGGAGAGGCCCAAGAATGTTTCAGAGGTCCGTAGTTTCCTTGGTCTAGCAGGTTACTACCGGAGGTTCATTCAGGGGTTCTCACAGATGGTGTTACCTTTGACCCGCCTTACTAGGAAAGGTAGCCCATTTGTTTGGACTCATGAATGTGAGGAGTGTTTCTTGAGACTGAAGGAAAAGTTAACCACAGTCCCAGTACTGACTCTTCCTAATCCTGAGGGTTGTTTTGAGGTTTATTGTGATGCTTCCAAGCAAGGACTTGGATGTGTACTGATGCAGGAGAAGAGAGTAATTGCTTATGCATCCAGGCAGCTGAAGCCACATGAGAAGAATTATCCTACACATGATTTAGAGCTTGCCGCTATTGTGTTTGCTCTAAAAGTGTGGAGGCACTACTTGTATGGTGCTAGATTAGTGGTATTCAGTGACCACAAGAGCCTCAAGTATCTGTTTGATCAGAAGGAGTTGAATATGAGGCAGAGGCGGTGGATGGAGTTCCTCAAAGATTATGAATTTGAGTTGAAATACCATCCCGGCAAGGCGAATGTTGTTGCTGATGCCTTGAGCAGGAAGCATGTGAGTGTTGCCTGTATGATGATCTCTGATTGCAGACTGATTGAGCAATTCAGAGATATGCACCTGATGGTGACAGAGGGTGCGAGTGGTCTGGAGTTGAGAAAGACCCAGATCGAGAATGAGTCGATTCAGAGGATCCGGGAGGCCCAGAGACAGGATGATGATGTGAGGGTCATGATTGGTCAACAGGATGTTTCTTAGGAGACTCATGACTTGGTGATGTACCGAGACCGGATCATTGTGCCTAAGGGCGAGTTAGTTGATGCAGTCCTATCTAAGGCTCATAAGGGCCAGTTCAGTATTCATCCAGGTGCCACCAAGATGTATCAGGACCTCAAGAAGAAGTTCTGGTGGCCAAGGATGAAGAAAGACATAGCTGAGTATGTGACTAGATGCCTGGTATGTCAGAAGGTGAAGATTAAGCACCAGAGACCGTCAGGCCTACTACAGCCGTTGCAGATTCCAGAGTGGAAATGGGACAACATTTCCATCGATTTTGTTGTTGGATTACCAAGGACTCAGACTGGATGTGATTCCATCTGGGTAATTGTTGATAGGATGACTAAGTCTGCTCACTTCTTACCTGTACGGACTGACTATACTGCAGAGAGGTTGGCTCAGCTATATGTCAGAGAGATTGTCAGGCTGCATAGGGTCCCAGAGAGTATTGTCAGCGACAGAGACCCGAAGTTCACTTCAAAATTTTGGAGTGTGCTTCAGGAGGCTTTTGGAACTCAGCTGAGGCTCAGCACAGCCTACCATCCTCAGACAGATGGTCAGACAAAGAGGACCATCCAGACCCTGGAGGATATGTTGAGGGCTTGTGCCTTAGAGCAGGGTACCAGCTGGGACAGATACCTACCTCTGGTAGAGTTTTCATGCCAGTTTGGGCATGGCACCATATGAGGCATTGTATGGCCGGAGGTGCAGAACTCCTGTATGTTGGACTGAGGTGGGTGAGAGACAGCTTCTTGGACCTGAGATGGTTCAAGAGACTTCTGAGCAGATCCGGATGATCAGAGACAAGTTGATGAAAGCTTAGAGTTGGCAGAAGAGCTATTATGATCATAAACACAGACCCCTGCAGTTTGATGAGGGTGATCATGTGTTTTTGAGGCTGTCTTCGGTCACAGGTGTAGGACGGGCCTTAGGTGTGAGGAAGCTGAGTCCTAGGTTCATTGGTCCCTATCAGATCCTTTAGGGAGTAGGACCAGTGGCCTATAGGCTAGCTTTACCTCCCCAGTTGTCAGGACTACATGACGTT
The DNA here is from genome assembly GCA_007407185.1 of Glycine tomentella. NCBI lineage: Eukaryota > Viridiplantae > Streptophyta > Magnoliopsida > Fabales > Fabaceae > Glycine > Glycine tomentella. The sequence continues at coordinate 107,005 of PYAF01005502.1, forward strand.
TTCCACGTGTCACAACTGAGAAAGTATGTGCCGGATCCCTCACACGTGGTGGAACCTGACACTGTTCAGATTAGAGAGAATCTGACGAGTCCTACAAGACCTATGCGGATCTTGGATCGGATGGAGAAGAAGATCCGGAGCAAGACCATTCCCATAGTCAAGGTACAATGGGAAGGGAGGACACCTGAGTAGGTGACTTGGGAGCGAGAGCGGGAGCTGGTGCAGCTATACCCCGAGTTGCTTGACAGGTATGTCTTTGAATTTTGCGAACAAAATTCTTAAAAAGGTGGGGAGAATATAATAATCTAGATCCCAAAAAAAAAAATCTCATGCTAACAGCGTGGGATGCGGCGCTAGTAGCATGGGAAGTGGCGCCATTAGCGTGAGATTGCTCCAGAAGGCTTTTCTTGCGCATATTTGACGTGAGTAGCGCCAGGATTGACGCTATTAGCGCCAGTATGGCACGATTAGCGCCATTTATGGCGCGGTTAGCGCCAGAATGGCTTGGAGACCCCTCTTACTCGAATATCTGGCGCGATTAGCGCCAGATATGACGCGATTAGTGCCAAAATGCACCAAAAAGTTTTTTCTTTTGAATTGGTGGCGCGATTAGCGTGGGGTGTGGCGCTATTAGTGCGGGAACGTGTACAGGGGCCCTATAAAAGGCTATTTTTGTGTTTTGGGAGAGAAAAACTGTTTCTCTTCCTCTTCCTTTGCCATTTCTGCCATTGATGAGCTTCCAAGCTCCCTAGACCTCCATTCTTTGGCTTAAACACCTTCTTTTACACCTATATCTTGGTGGAAATCATTTGTGATCAATAATCCTTCATCAGTTTCCTTTAAAAACCCCTATATCAGAGAAATTCCTTTCTCTAGGGACTTCGTAAAAACTCGAGTTTGGCAAAGAACGACGTAGATTCTTGGACACCCAAGCTAGGGAAAGCGGTCCACGGGTCTTTTTGGTCGTTATTGAGGTAAGAAACTCGAGATTCACTGATTAATTTGTGAATTGGGGTTTTGGGTAAATAGTGACCCACTTGTGATAGAGCTAGAATTAGCCTTGGGTCCTTTAAAAAAGTGTGTTTAAAATGTTGTGGTGATGAATGATTAGCTTTCAAATGTTAGTTTGGTGGACTTTGATTATGGGCTCTGATATGTGCATGTGTGGCCTGGGTATGTTGAGTTACTTGATATGATATGACATGCAAGAGCCTTGATAATTATTTTGGGTGTACTTGAGAGGCTTTTGGAACAGGTTCTGTGTGTGAAAGAAACCATTCAAGCTATATATTGAATTATGGAGTATTTGGGTTTGCACAGAGCTTATAACTCTTGTGTTGTTTGCACCGAGTCCTGTGGTGACTCTAGTGCCTTAATTAACTGAGATAGACCACTGAAGGTCTAAGAGAGAACTTATGTATGATGAGCCTGAATGAACCTTAAGTTAGAAGACAGAGAGGTTAACATGGAAAGGAAGAGTGTTTCCTTTCATATGAGCGGTTGAGAACCGTTACTGATTGTTTGTCTGCATGCCTAATGTAGGGCGTGAGACTCAGACTACTGGTGGTGGTCACCACGAATCCGGGAGAGCCGGTGTTGAGCTGAGATCAGGTAAGCTCATTGTTCTTGGAGTTTGTTCTCCTTTCTTGTGTTTCACTGTACCCAAAGAGGGTAATGGTCTGACATGTTATGCATATGGATATTGTTTTGCTGTTATACTAAGACCTGGATATGATGATTGATATTGTCTATACACTGAGATAGTGTTATGTTCTGTATTGGTGATGAAATGAATAAAAGGATAAAGATGATGATATGATATTAGGAGAATTCTCTGGCCAGTAGAATAGAAAAGGGAGATTCCGTAGGAATGTACCTGTCAGAGAGCTCCTCAGGCAAAGGCAATAAGCCCTGAGGTAAGGTACCTGTCAGATGCCCTTCTACGGAGTAGGTATCCAATGCGGTTCTAAGGAAATGTACCTGCCAGATGAACTTCTTAGGCAAAGGCAATAAGTCCTAAGATAAGGTACCTGTCAGACGACACTCCTTAGCCATTGGATAGAGTCTAATGTGATTCTGAGGACTCGTACCTGTCAGATGAGCTTCTTAGGCAAAGGTAATAAGTCCTAAGATAAGGTATCTGTCAGATGATCCTCCTCAGGCGTTGGATAAAGTTAAAGAGGGTTTATCCATTGGATAGACATTCTCTCAGTACTGATGATGTGTGTATAAATGTAGCTGTATTGTGATATGTTTATTATAAGTTATGGAAGCCGAGAAGGCTGATGATATGAGAATGAAAAATTGATATTGTTATTCTGGATCTGGGCTTGTGAGTGAACCAGGGGGGAGGGAAACCTCCAAGAACCCTGAGTTTACTGAGATTATTATCTCACCCCTGTTTGGGGCTCTTGTTGCAGGTGACAGTACAAGAGTAGCAGAGAGATCCCAAGGCAAGAGGCCTGAGACGGGATAGATGTTGATGAGAACCCTAGGCATAGATGACCGAGCCTGTTGGCTCATATTTTGTTGATGTATGCCTGTATTTTGGCACTTGATGTATATTTGTAAGTCTTGAAAAGCATGTACTCTGTATATTAAACAGGTTTCACCATATATGTATATAATATATAGTTGTTTTGATTAAGCTTCCAATATTGATGTATGCTTATGTTTGTTGCGCTATTCTGATACAATGATAATGTTAATACGCCGGGTGCACACGGGGTGTTACACCTTTGGTGCTCAGTAGCGTGTCACATTTTTGTCCTTATTAAAAGGTGAGGATGCCTTAGTGGATTTAGGGGAAAGGATGTATATAAACTACCCTTGCCTCGACTCTTATCCAATATTGAACTTTTGGCATATAAGAGCAAGTCTCCTAGTCGAGTTTAAAGGATAAAAGTGGCCTAGGTCCTCCTTCTAGCGTCAATGTTTCAACCTCATGCTCAAGATCGATATGGTCACATGACACACGTCTTTCTAAACAATACATTAGTTCAAGCATTTTTAATATAAAATTTAATATTTACACTCATAATCAACGTGGGACAACATATATAAAAGTGTGTTTGGTTGCAACTTTATCATCTTTTTTACATGTATAAAATGTGAGAAATTCAAAAGTTACTTATAGATGTGACATATACATTGGTTGGTAAATCTGAGGGGGTTAACACGGGAGAGATTTACATTGATGAGTCATGAACAGCCATATAAGTGAACTTGACATCATATTTTAAGTCAAAACCTTAATGCTTATGTTTATAAGTCTTCCCTTCACTTATATAGTGTTCATCTTTCTCATTTCTACCAAATGTGAGACTTTACATTACACTTGTACTCCAATAATCTCAGTGTGAGTTTCTTTCGCATGATAGTTTCTCCCTCGAGCATAAACTATTTTCAATCCACGAGTATCCAATGGTGGTCCTTAGAGCTTACCTGTGATTGTCTTGGCCTACCTAGGCATTGCCATCGACATGTTCTAGTACCTTGCATCCTTGCAACGCTTGTGGGCCCGCTGTTTGACCTTCATGCATAAACTCACCCGCTAGGAAGACTTTCGATACAAGGGATCCTTATGTCCTTGGATCCCACGTACTCCATTATACAAGGGATCCTTATGCTCAATTGTTGTGAATTCTGATAGGGGTTAATACTAGAAAAATTTACACCAATCAATGAGTCACTAAGCAAACCATATAAATGAACTTGATACCACATTTTAACAGAAAATCTTAAAATTTAGATTTATAAGTCTTTCCTTCACTTATATGCTATTCATCTTTCTCATTTTTACCTAATATAAGATTTCAATGTACACTTGTCCTTTAACAATAATTAAATATATATCACCTCATTCATACATTAAATATGTGAAATTTATAAACAACAAAGAGAATTAAGGGAAGTTGAATTCCTTTTGTGGAAGAAATTAGGGTTTCATAGCATAGTAGATCAAGATTCAAATTACTAAAAAATGTTGATACTTAACACCAGATTATGCTTTAAACATGACCTAAGTTAATGTACATGAGATGGAATTGTAACAAATCATATACACTTATATTGTGTTTGGTTTGGTAGTAAAAAATTACTAAACATGATAACTTTTCATTAGTTCAAAACTTATGATGAATTCAACTTCAACATGCTACTAAACATGTCCTTACATTTACATAAATAAATCTACGTTTTGACGTGAATACAGAAACAATTCTTAGATGCTTCAATGTTTTACACATGTATATATGTGGATACTACAGGCGAATCAGAATGCAAACATGCTGATAGAATTATCATTCTTCCAATGAAATCAAAGCATCACATAGAAACGCGGAGAATTTCAAGAAAAGCAGTAGTTAGACCCTCCACTCTTTCTAATTGACCATTTAGACTCTTGACTCTGCATTCTTCACGTTTCAATTTCAATTCTCTTTTTTTCTTTTTTCTCTCTCTTCGGAGAAACGAAGGTTCCACTTCCACAACATGATTCATGATTTCACACATCCTGTCTGACTCTCAATCTCCAACCGTCCACTCATTCTCTCAATAGCCCCACTTCCCATAGCATTATAAATTTATAATAAATTAAATCATTACTATAAGTGATACTAGATTTAATCCGTTAAATAAGATTTTAAATTTAAATTTTATTCGAAAACGTATTACGAAACTTATAATCAGATTTTTCAATAAAAGTTAATCATCCATGAATACTTAAATACCAATATCATAATAATAATTTTTTATAATAAATGAATATTTTCCTTTCCATTTTAGTATCTCCTTTATATATACACACACCATTTCCAAGTCTTCAACACACTGCCACCTTCACTTTTCTTCATAGCACTCAAAAACAACTCATCTCATCGTTATTCACTTTCTCTCTCACCACATTCTAAACAGTAGTAGCACCATCATCCCCAATAATGGCATCATCCCCAACCTTTGGTTTGAGAACCATCTCCTCTTTCTCTGTGAAACCTGTTACCACCACAAGATCATCACTCACCACCTCATCCACAACAACCCTCTTACCCTTTACTTCAACAAACTCATCTCTCACCAGAACTCTCAAACTCAACACCTCTTCCGCACACCCTCACCTTTCACTACCCCACAAGTCTTTCACTTGTAGAAGCCAGGCTGAGCCATCTTCTGACTCAGGTACATGTGCCAAAATCGTCCCTACTAGTTTTTTCAATCTTTGTTATTCTGTTGTTCTGATGTTCTGATGTTAATTAGCTCTACCCCACATTGAAGATCTGTGGGAGTTGCTTGATTCTGTGCTGACCCTTTTGGTTTTTATGCTTGATCTTGCAGCCAAAGTCCATGAACTGAGTGTGTATGAGATCAATGAGAGAGATCGTGGAAGCCCTGCTTATCTTAGATTGAGCCAGAAAACTGTCAATTCCCTTGGTGATCTAGTCCCCTTCAGCAACAAGGTATGTTACTTTTTGGTCTTTGTTTAATACTACTTGCAAATTTTATGAGCCTTTGTTCATTTTACATATGAACTTTTATTAGTAGTGAAAGAAAGCATAACTTTTTGTATTTGCTTTTTTCATTTCACCTTATTATATTTAATTTAAAGTTCCAGTCTTGGGTTTAAGCTAAAAAGTTACTTTTTTTTGTCGTTTGCTTTAACTAAAGTAAAAGGTTGTTCATGCCTGAATATTTTTCCTCATATTCACACATTTAGTAACTTGCCATAGGATAAAAAATTAGATGATTCATATTTGTAATTTAGTAAATCAGACTTAGAATAAGCATTCAGAATCTGAGTTGTCCGATTTTCATCTAACTGTTACAATATTCTAATTGTGTGAACGTTTGAAAATATCCACTGCACTGAGTAAATCAGATTTAAAACAACAGCATTCAAAATCTGAGCAGTTTGATCTTCATTCAACCGTTACAAATGTACTAATTGCTTGAATGTGTGAATTTTTTTTTTTATAGGCAAATGCTTGTTAGTTTGTTAGTTTTTGTTAGTGAGATGATTCGAACCATGGCCTCTTCCTCTCCCATTCTCCCCTTAACCACCAAGTCGATCTTCTAACTCCACGAATGTGTGAAAAATAGACTTCACTAAATCTTGTTCAGTTCAGGTTTTGCTTGTTTGATTCTTCAATTTTGTGTATCTTTTTGGTATTGATTTTTTTAATATTTATTTTGGATCATGCAGTTGTATTCTGGATGCTTGCAAAAGAGGGTGGGGATAACAGCTGGAATATGTGTATTGATCCAAAACAAAGCAGAGAAGAAGGGAGATAGGTATGAGGCAATCTACAGCTTCTACTTTGGGGACTACGGTCACATTTCAGTGCAGGGTTCATACCTGACCTATGAGGACACTTATCTTGCTGTGACTGGTGGATCTGGCATCTTTGAAGGGGCTTATGGTCAGGTCAAGCTGCATCAAATTGTGTTCCCCTTTAAACTATTCTACACATTTTATCTTAAGGGCATCAAGGACTTGCCTCAGGAGCTTCTTTCCCAGCCTGTTGAGCCCAGCCCAGCTGTTGAGCCCAGCCCATCTGCCAAGGCCTGTGAACCACATGCTGTTATTGCTGGCTTCACTGACTGAGGAACAATGAGAATCGACCTTTTTTTTGTTTCTTTTTTAAGGAAGAAACTAGGATACAGTTTCTTAGGTGTGGTTCGTGTGTTTTCTGGTTAGAATTAGAGTTTTATGTCGACAATTTACATAATAGAAGTTTTCATTAAAGGATTATTCGGATTGCCGAAGTGAATTGAAACTTTATTTTGATTGGAGAACAGCACAAATTAGAAAGTGTCAAGTTTTCTCCTTTTTTTTTTTTTTTTTTTTAATTCTCTTCATTGTTGACTTAGTTTGGAGACCCTTGCAACAAGTTCACAATTTAACCACCTGTTACTTGTATTGAAATTTATTTATGTAGTAATTGTGGGTCAAGATGTCAGGTAGTACTAGAGTTTTTTGTTGTTCAATAATGAAAGTGACAAGTGAGGTTGGGTTTTGCAGTGGTGGAGAGATGGGAGTTTATAGAAGCCACTACTGTATTTTAGTGGTGGTAGGCCACATATTCAAGAAAGTGTTGCACGAGCAATTATTGTTGTGCTTACCGAATTACATGGCTTAATTTTATGAAAGATCTTGTGAATTTTTTAGTTTGTCTTTGCCTCGTTGGACTTGTTTTTTATGACACATTGAATGCCGAGTAGTTTGGTATGTGAGAATATTGTCACTAGTTAATAAATATCTAGATGTATCGAGAATGCTAATGTGTAAAACGTGACATTGTAGCGTGACAGCACTTGAGTTGGAACTAAGCTGTCATTTTTTTTTTATATAATTCATTCAAAATAAGGAAGTAAATACAACTTGGTATATGCTCAAAAACATAAGTGCTAATATATAATCTTCATGTCCTAATTAAGAAATGAGTGATATGATTCGTTTGTCTTTTAACAAAACTCATCACTGAGTTTGAATGGAAAAAATAAAAACTCTACATTTTGACAATAAAACTTGAAAATTTGATAAACCAGTAGAGTTTGACAAGATTCAATCAACGACAACTTTGCAGTCTAACTCGTAAACAACATTCTGAATGCCAACTTCTGCTACCCATTCTAGTGCATGAAGTAAATAAGTTGTCCATTGATATACAGTAATATTAATGATTATGAATAATGAGATTGGATGGTGGCAAGCTTTTGTAAATTAAATTTCAGTCCCCGTGTGAATAAGATTATTTGCAAAGAAGAACATGTTTTTGCCCCAATATCAAATCAAGCAAATATGCATTTGCTTTTTACTATTGATACCGAGGAGGTGTTCAGTTCATGTTTGATTAATGTATCTCAACCTCTCTCTGATGATATTTTTGTGTCATTCAGATTTTTTTTTTTTATCTAGGCCATTCCATGTTGATATTTGCTTTTGCCTCTTCCTCTGTTTTTCACATCCTTGATCCATATTATTTTAGTGGAACTTTTTCATTTATAATAAGTTGACTACATTCATATTTTTGTCTAATGAACTTTTAATGACAGAAGGGGTCACTCCTTTCTTTTGAATCCTTAAATTATCATGTGGTACACTTGTTTGTCTTCCCAACTTTCATTAGAGGGCTGTCTTTGATGCTACTCTTATATGTCAACGGTTTGATGGGTTTGTCTCTCGTTGTATAATGTAGCCAATTGGAGAGGATCCAAGTGTGTTCTTAATCCTTAAAGCAATTATACAAAAATAGAATATTACCAAATGTGAATTACAAATGCATCCTAACAACACATGATGCTGCTCCTTGTAGTCTGCCCAAAATCCTTGGATTTATTGAATATGGAACTAGTCAGCAACACAGTTTTTGTGTTTTTATTTATCTTTTAGTATAAAATTACGACTGAAGCAGGGATTGCTTTTTTACTGCTATCTTTGAATTTTGCTACTGCCACAGATTACCTAAGGTGTGTTGTTGGTTAATCTAATTAAGTCAGTCTTCTAAGAGTGCATGTTGTATTAATTCTTGTAAGAGATGAAGTGTAAAATTATTTACATTTTTCTTTTGATCTCTTTTGATTTGGATGTCAAACTAGCACTTGACTTGTTTTTACCCTCTGGGTGTTAAAGAATGCTCTGTCTGGTTGGTCTTCCAAGTTTCTGGAGGTTGTATTTTCTTTTGTTTAATGCTTCACCTGCAGATAGGTACTTTGATTTACGTGTGGGTGGTAAAAGCAAACCCTGGAATGAATCCAGAGCTGTCATGCACTGATGGTAGGTGTAAACTTTTGACTTCATTTTAAGTTCTTTTTTTTTTCTGTGTTTCAATTATAGATTTTTTTGTTGGTTAAGTTTAAATTTGTTTCTGTTCTATTTTTGCAGACTTAACTCTGCCTTTTATTTTGTTTTGGTGTTTGTTTAGCCAGTGGGAAAGCAGCAGAATTTGGTGCCCTAAAAGATGGCTATATGTTTGAGTGTTCAACGGGTCTCTCAAGGATGTATGTTGATATGGTTGTTCTAGGAAGTAAGGGAAACTCGAAGAATAACTAGAAAAAGGGGTTCCAATTGAGTAGAAGGAAACCCGATGATTTTATTGAACAAAGAATGAGAGATTATAGAATGAGAGGATCACAACTCAATTCCTCAACTGATTACCAGAACTTGCTATTTATAACAGAATTCCAATTCTGGAATGCTAACCATTCAACAGAATTGTTAACAGCCTTACTAACAACTAACAACTCATTAAGCCTGCTTCTAATTACAACAATATACTCAATTTCCTGTAACAATTCCCTGGTCTTCTGAACATTCTTGACCTCAAGAATGGAACTGAGGGAATTTCCTCTTGAGATCATAGTAAAATTCCCAAGTTGCTTCTTCTGGCAAGCTATGCTTCCATTTGACCAACACTTTAGTTGCAGGTTGATTACCCCTCTTGACAGTCATGCGATCCAAGATAGCTTCAGGTTCTCTGGTTACTTGTTGAAGTTCAGCTTCAGTAGGTAATGTTGCAGAAGTAGAAACATCTCCTACATGTTTCCTTAATTGAGAAACATGAAAAACATTATGAATCTGAGATTGTGGTGGAAGGCTTAACTTGTAAGCAACTGGTCCTACACGATCCACCATCACAAAAGGTCCATAGAATTTAGGAGCAAACTTAGCATTACTCCTAAAAGCTACAGAGACTTGCCTGTAGGACTGAAGCTTTACAAAAACTTTGTCACCAATTTGGAAGCTTCTGTCTGATCTGTGTTTATCTGCTAACTGCTTCATCCTGTCCTGAGCCCTCCTCATATGGAATTTTATCATCCTGAGCATTCCCTCCCTCTTCTGAAGACTTCTGTCCACTAATTCCACCTTAGACTCCCCTGGTAAATAAGGAAGATAGGCTGGAGGAGGTTGGCCATATAGAATTTCATAGGGAGACGCTTGTATGCTGCTATGAAAGCAAGTGTTGTACCACCATTCAGCCAGAGGCAGCCACTTGGTCCATTGGTGTGGTTGATCAGAACACATACATCTAAGATAAGTTTCTAGGCACCTATTAACCACCTCAGTTTGGCCATCAGTCTGAGGGTGATAAGCTGTGGAAAGCTGAACTTTCACCCCTTGAAAAGCCATCAAATCTTTCCAAAACTAGCTGACAAAGATAGGGTCCCTATCTGAAGTGATTGTGTCAGGGAAGCCATGAAGTTTAAAAACATTGTCCAAGAATGCTTGAGCCACAACAGAAGCTGTATAAGGGTGAGAAAGGGCCATAAAATGAGCTGCTTTGCTGAGCCTATCGACCACCACAAAGATCACTTGTTTGCCACCAGAGTTTGGTAAACCTTCAATGAAGTCCATGGTGATGTGTTGCCACACATGATCCGGAACTGGTAATGGTTGAAGGAGGCTAGGAGAAGCACTGTTGTCATACTTGCATGTTTGACACACTTCACAATTCTGCACAAATGATCTTACATCCTTGGTAAGACCCTTCCAATAAACCACAGATTTTAGCCTCCTCAAGGTCACATCTCTGCCAGAATGTCCTCCAACAGCAGAATTATGGAACCAATGAAGCAACTCCTGTCTAAGTTTCATATCTTTTCCCACAACCAGCTTCCCTTTTCTTCTAAGCTCATCCCTCTTCCATTCAAAATGTTTATGAGAAGCAGGGTTAAACTGAATTTCAGAAATTAGCTTTTGGAGAATAGGGTCAGCTTGCCAGGATGATCTGATTTGTTGGACAAGATCAAAATCAGGTTGGAAGACCTGAAGAGCAGTGCACTATGTTGGTTCAGTAAATTCCAGCCTAGAAAGTGCATCAACAGCTACATTCTCCCTACCTTCCCTGAATTCAATATCAAAATCAAATTCCATGAGTTTAACTAGCCACTTTTGTTGAAAGGTGGTAATTAATCTCTGATCAAGGATGTATTTGAGACTTCTGTGGTCAGTCTTAATAACAAACTTCCTAGGCAGTAGATAGTGTCTCCATTTCTGGACAGCAAAAACAACTGCCAATAGTTCCTTTTCATAAGTGGAAAGGGATTGTTGCTATAAATTCAAGATTCTGCTGATAAAAGCCAAAGGATGGTGGTCTTGCATCAATACTGCCCCCAAGCCAATTCCAGAAGCATCCACTTCCACTGCAAAAATTTTGTTGAAGTCAGGCAGAGCCAACACATGAGCCTCCATCAACTTGGACTTTAAGGTCTGAAATGATTCCTTAGCAGTAGCTGACCAAACAAAATTGTCCTTCTTAAGCATATCAGTTAAGGGCTTAGCAACAACTCCATAACCCTTTACAAACCGTCTATAATAGCCTGCAAGCCCCAAAAAACCTCTCAACTGTTTCGAAGTCTGAGGCAGTGGCCAATTAGCAATGGCAGCTATCTTATTAGGATCCGTGGAAACCCCTAATGCAGAGATAAAGTGACCCAAATACTCCACCCGATTAACTCCAAAGTAGCATTTAGACCTTTTAGCAAAAAGGGAATGCTTTCTCATAACTTGCAAAACCTGTTGCAAGTGTTGTAAATGGGCTGGAAAGCTATTACTGTAAATGAGGATGTCATCAAAGAAGACTAGCAGGAACTTCCTGAGGAAATCCTGGAATACCTCATTCATCAGCCCTTGAAAGGTGGCTAGTGCATTAGTCAAGCCAAAGGGCATGACCAAATACTCAAAGTGACCAGCATGTGTCTTGAAAGTCGTTTTGTGGATATCATCATCATGCATCCTCACTTGGTTATAACCAGAATGAAGATCTATTTTATAAAAGATCACAGAACCATGAAGCTCATCTAAAAGGTCATCCACCAATGGGATAGGGAATTTATCCTTAACTGTATGTTTGTTAAGATCCCTATAATCCACACAAAGCCTCCATGAACCATCCTTTTTGCCAACCAGAACCATTGGACTTGCATATGGACTAGTACTGTGCTGGATAATGCCAGAATCTAGGGACTGTTTCACCAGTTTATGAATCTCATCCTTCTGTTACTTCCCATATTTATAAGGTCTTTTGCTGACTGGATCAACACCTTGGAGAAGAGGAATCCTGTGATCATGTCTATCCCTCTTAGGTGGCAGCCCTGAAGGTTCTTGAAAAACATTATCAAAGTCTAGCAACAGTTGATCCAACTCCGGATTGGCAATAAAATCAGTTGCATGAGTTGTTAATGAGCTAAGCAAACTAGTATTCTGATCACTAAACTGTATCATGGAGAAGTGTACACCTGCATTCAATGCCTTAGACAGGTGTTGACCTCTCAAAGTTCTGATCTTAGTAGTAGCACCACGAAGAAAATGTTTCTTACCCTGCACAGAAAATTGCATAGTGAGTTTGCTGAAGTTCCAAGTAATATCTCCCAGTGTGACCAGCCACTGAATGCCCAAAACCAAGTCGCAGCATCCCAAGGGCAGTAGCATGATATCAGACGAAAGTTGAGTGTGCTGTAAGGACCATTTGAACCCTCTAACCACTGAAGAAACAACAACCTTTGTTCCATCAGCAACAACTACATTCAGAGGGTTGATTGAGGAAATTTGGCAGCCTAATTTCCTAGCAACATCAATGTCTAAGAAATTATGAGTACTACCACTGTCGATTAATACATGGAGAGGTTTCTTGCCCACAAACCCAGTAATTCTCATAGTTTTAAAACTAGGCATACCAGTTAGTGCATTAACCAAAATCAAAGGATCCGAGGAACCAGTCTCACTGTTATCCCCATTGCCATCCAAACTCAACTCAGTATCTGACTCGTCTTCAATTTCCATAACATGAATATGAAGTTTCCTATGTGTCAATCCATGAGCAGGGGTGAAGGGTTCATCACAAAAATAACAAAGACCTTTGGCCCTTCTTTCATTGATGTATGCTGGTGTCAAGCTTTTGGTGGGCTGTGCCTTAGGTTTAGAATTGTCCAAGGTAGAGGAGGGTGTAGGCAATAGAGATGCCTTGAAATTAGGGGTTGCTTTGGAAAAATTCTTAAGTTGTGCAGGATTGTTGTTATTGGCAAATTCATATATTTTAGCCAATGAGAAGGCTTTCCTAACTGTGGTTGGCTGGAACATTCGAACCATCATCTGAACCTCCAATTTCAAACCACCAAGGAAACAGCTTAATTGGTGAGCTTCTGGAAGGTCAATGCGAGATACAAGGGCATCAAATGCAGCATGATAATCCGAAACAGTTCCCTTTTGTCTTAACTTCATAAGATCAGCCATTGGATCCTCACACACATCACCAAAATGGTCCAACAAGATTTGCACATATTCAGTCCAAGAAGGTAAGTTTTCTAAACCTATAGTTTTGACAAAGGCACTGTGCCATTGAAGCGCTCTACCCTCAAAATGAATTACCGCTAAACGCACCTTGTAGTCTTCTGGTGTTTGATCGACAGAAAAGAAGGTTTCACATTGTGTAATCCAATTCTTGACCCCGTCACCAGAAAATCGAGGAAAACCCAAGCGAGCCAAACGTGTATTGCAAGAATAAGGACGAGAAACGTTACCGGAGGTTTGTTGATGCTGAAACATTTTTTCAAGGGTGTGTTGAAGAGAAGCACCAATCTCCATGAAACGTGCCTCCATTGTTGTGTTGATGCGACCTTCAATTTCGCGAAGCTGTGTTTGGAACCTTGTGTTCTCTGCCATGGCGGAAGTGCGCTGGAAAGAAGACTGCTGATACCACTTGATATGGTTGTTCTAGGAAGTAAGGGAAACTCGAAGAACAACTAGAAAAAGGGGTTCCAATTAAGTAGAAGGAAACCCGATGATTTTATTGAACAAAGAATGAGAGGATCACAACTCAATTCCTCAACTGATTACCAGAACTTGCTATTTATAACAGAATTCCAATTCTGGAATGCTAACCATTCAATAGAATTGTTAACAGCCTTACTAACAACTAACAACTCATTAAGCCTGCTTCTAATTACAACAATATACTCAATTTCCTGTAACATATGTATGCTTGTGGAATTTAAATTTTACTGTGCATGTATAACATTAACAGATCTTGACATGAGAGATCGAGTGTTGTTTGCAGGCTTCTCAGCTCTCCCACATGTCCACTACTTGATGCTTTAGGGAAGAAACTATCCTTTGAGATATCAGTTGGCTTAAATGGACGTGCTTGGGTATGCAGAAACCCTCTATTTCTAGCATGCCATATTATGTTCTTTTTCCGTGCTTCTTTAAATGGACTTGTCTCATATGAAGCATATGCTTGACCATCAATTATGAGTTGGAGCTGGGGTAAATTTCATTCTATTAATTTCAGCTTTCCTTTTCAAATTGTTTCATCTAGGTCAATGCAGCATCTCCACACACAACTATTGTTGTAGCTAATGCGATTATGAACTCAGACATTGAGTGGTGCTCAGCAGAGAATAATGGTTGAAAAGCTGCTGCAGAGGATCCAGTTACCAAGTTTGCCTTATGAGTATATGATTTTAACTCTTCTAGTTTTGATTGGCTATTCTTACAGTCCCTTGTGATTTCAATTTCATAGCATAATATTTGTTTTGAAATTGTCATCTTATGCCATTTCCAACTCATAAAGTGCATACTTAATACTTTTTTATGTGCTACCAAATACCAATCCTTCTGCAGAGTGAGCACTCTCCACTAGACTACCGTCGCTAGCTAAAGGGCACAAAGGATTATCATTGTTTTTCTAATCTCTTCCCTAGCAGAATGTGAGAGATTACCTTTTGATTTACTAGAAGCGGAAGATTATTTACCAACATCATCTTCTAATGTAGTAATCAACCTATGGATTTCATTGTTTTTATAATCTTTTCCCTATTTGTAACCAAGAAACCCACGAAACAGAGTTCAAATATTTTTTTTTGCAAATAATTTAATTTCTTGATAATTCAATATGATATGGCTCTGATACCAATTGTTGGAAAATTAATTCCTAAATCTTTATGGTGAAAACCATCACCAAATAGAACCCCATAAACATCATATTGGACTATCAAGAAATTTTAAACAAATAAAGAGTACATGTTTCCATTGCAGTAGTGATTTACCCTTTTGTTCTTGTAGCCTTTTATAGCCTTTCCTTATGAGTTTTTAGTCTTCCTCAGTCAAATCACTCCTTTGAGGTTATTCTCTCTATATGGGAAAGAAAGAAAGAAAGACAAATTGATTTTACATATTGGGGACCATAACCCTATATATAGTGTTTTTCTTTACTATTGGGTCAATAAACTCCCATTAAACCTAATTGGCCAAACACTAGTAACCACCTATTTATCCCATATTTGCTTAGGAATCTATTTGGGCATATTTAATTTATCACTGTAATTTACCCAATATATATTAAATAGCATAAAATAATTATTAATATAATATGTAGCACATAATAACGTCAGGAAATTTAATTTTCTAACATGTAAGACTTGTATAATAGCCTTAGTAAGAGTTAATTTACCTGTTAAGGATAATTCAGACGCCTTCCAAGTGCTTAGGCATTGATTCACTTTATCAACAATTGCTTAGAGACTCTATCATGGTGGAGAGGGACCCCTAGATATTTGCGAGGGTTTGTTGTCCTATGATAACCCAACTTTTGCATTATTTCATCTCTCATATGCCAATGCATATTATTAGAGAAAACTATAAAAACAAATATTTGAAGAAGGGAAAGGTTGAATTGTGATTTAACGTAATTGTTGAAAACTTTTTTAAAACCAACAAGGTTTTTCCTTTATAAGAATAACTTTGTAAGAAAGAGTAACAATCTCTATTATAGAAACTCTTCATATGATGAGAAAAATGAATTTGTGAAAAGGCAGTTTATCTTAAAATGATTAAAACATGATTCAAACCTGAGGTTAGTTAAAGGAAGAGAGAAGGCACGAGATAAACAAACATAGAAGATTTATATAAGTTCTTCTCTACCACCGAGACTACAATCAATTGTTGGTAAACCACCAAGTTCTACTAACTTTTCACAAGTTATAAGTATTATGTCACGATCACTTTTAGATCTTACAAATCAAACTCTACCCAAGTTTGATCAACACCCAGTTTCTTTATTCTACCAAGCCATTGCTAGCTCTAACCAAATCAGATAAGATTTGTGGTTGAGGATTGCTCATAAACTACACGAAATTGTTTTATAAATGCATAAACAATCTAAGCACTTAGTCTTTCTCTCTCAGGATGTTTAAGGTGTTTTGAAAGCCTTTCTAATAAAATATAGAAAGTGTTGTTGAAGAAGAAGAGTAAGAGAAAATATGTGCAAAAAAATGAACTTCTTTAGTCTTCAAAAACTTTTGATTTATATAGGCCTTTGTCTTTAGGTATCCATTGTCTCATAATGGGTAGATCTTCCTTTGGTCTTTGTCTGATAGAAAAAGGGTCGTTGGGTGCATTTAATGCACTCCCTTTCCTCCTGCAGAGAGCTCTTTCTTTAAAGCTTGCATATACGAGAAATTGCACAAGGTAGTCACATCTTTGTATTAGAGCAAGTCCTGAATAATAGAGCTCGTCTTTTGATGCATATAAGATCTTGAATTCATTTATTCTTCATAGGATTCGACATATTTTAGGAGAATGTTTCTATAGACAAATTCTCAAACATAGAGTAATAAATAAAGTATTAAATATTGTACCATATGCAATAACAAATCATCACCTTATTTGCCTATCGTTTGAAAACATCATACATAAATATCGAAAGGATATCATATGCATATTACACAATATTTTTCCTTTGTATTTGTTTGCATTTAATCAAAATAATTACATATTTTAATTCGCCTTTAAACATCCTTTGACTCAACAAAATATTATTGTTTTCTCCACATTCACTTTTTGACCCGAGCTATTACAAAACATTCCAAGCACATTACTCACCACCTCTGCCTGATCTAATGATGCTTTCGTAAAAAGGAGGAGATCATATGCAAATGCAAGCTAGGTAGGAGAGCTCTGGACCACCCCTAAAAAGCTGAATAGACTTCCAAATATTCTACACCACTATATACTTTATGAGATGACAGTCTCTCTTAATACAAAGTACAAATAAATATGAGGAAATTGAATCTCCTTGACACACTCCTCTAGAGGGGAAGAATTTCTCAAGAGTCTGACCATTTCAAAGAACCTGGAAGGAAGGAGTAGAAATACAAAATCTAATGATATTTACAATTTTTTTAGGGAATCCAATATCTCTGAAAGTATTAACGACAAAATCCCACTTCAGTTTTTCATAGGCCTTCTCCCGATCCACCTTGATTGTCACCCACACTGTCTACCCTTTTTTCAACTTTATGGAGTGACTGAATTCTTGAGAAATAATATTATCCCCAGATTGTCTATTAGGGATAGAGTTGCATTGACAAGGATTTACAAGCTCTTCCATCACCTTTGAATCTAGCAGAGGATTTTGGTCACTGTTTTATATGAAACATTACAAAAGCTTATGGGTCTGAAATGTTTCATGTACACCATCGTCTCAACCTTGGGGATAAGGACAATAAGAGTATCGTTGAGCTTTCCTACTTTAGATGGATTTGGAAAAAAAAGAATCACCCACCACATCCCTCTGAACTTTTATAAAAATTGTTAAGAGATTATTTAACAATTACAAAATCAAGTAAAAGATAAAAATAATGAATAATGAGATAAAGTTAGATAATAAAGAGAGATTTTCTACTTAGATAATAATGAGATAAAGTACCTAGTTTGGGAGTATACGTTTAAAAAAAGATAAAGGTAAAGAGAGATTTTTAACAAATTCCAAAATTTAAGAAAGGTAGAATCACGTAAATGAGTGCAACAACAACGGAGATTGAACTTTTTGACATACATAAACCCTGACACGGAGGATGATTTGTATTTGAAAAAAAGAAGAGGCAACGTAGCCTCCTGTGGAAAAGTTTTTGTGGAAAAGGTGGTAAAAATCAGGGATGGAGCCACGATAAAATATTAGGGAAGGCCATCTATAAAATTAAGGTTCATATATGCATCAAATTTTATATGAAATATTCTTATTTTTAAATATATTTACAAAGAAAATAAATTAAATAATTTTGAAAATACTAAATCTCTAATAATGATTTATACTAAAAAATGATATTTACATTAATCTCGAAATTTTTATTTCCAAATGTTAATCCAATTTCTTTACTGATCAAAACTATTTTTAATTATTGAAAATGATATTTTAACCATCATATGAAAAATTTTCCGGTCTTATATAGTATTGACAAATGTTAATAAATAATTTTTAATTCTCAAATTATTTATATTCAAATGAATATAAAGAGAAGGCTAACAAATTCTTGTAAAATAATTATTTATAGTTTCTAAAATATCAACAATATATTATATAAAGGAAAATACTATTGAAAATAAAAAAAATGATATTTGAATATTTTGTGTAACAATAGACTTTTTTTTTAATAATGTCTAAAAAATATAAAAAATAATATTTATCTAAGAGGATGAAAAATATCATTATCTTTACAACAAAAATTATTAAAAGAGAATAAAAAATTTTATAAAAAAATAACACTCATTATCTAAGTCCAAGTAGATATAATTAATTTAATATTAAGATATAATATAAATTAAAAACCGTAAAAAAATATTAAATTTAAAATAAAACAAAAAAGCTAGGGGGCCTTGGCCCCTAGGGATGACAAACGGGTTGGCCCGCAAAAAAATAGGGCGGGCTGGCTCAGCCCGCAAAAAATGGGGGTGCGGGCTGGTCTGGCCCGCATTTGCAAAGTGGGCTGGAAATGCTAGCCCGCCCCGCTTTAATGCGGGCTAGCGGGCCAGTCCGCCTAAAAAATTAAAAAAGTTAATTTTAAAAAGAAATAAAAAAAATTATTAAAAAATACAAATATGATAATTAAAAAAACACAAAATTAAATAAAAGTATATAATTTAAAATTAATGTTAAATAAATAATGTCATGTGATAATTCACAAAATTACACCATTTGCAAATGGAATTTACAGATGTAAACTGTCCAAAATGTAATATGTTAGTAATGAAAGACTATTTGAAAGTATCATTATCATAAATATTTTGATATTAAAACTTAAAAGTTAATTATGAGAATGCAAAAGAGTATAAATTAAAAGAATATACCTATTTCAAAATATGTTAAATATATCTATTTAATTTTAATATTTAATATTTTAAATAATATTGGCTCAGCGGGTTGGCCCGCCCCATCCCGCGTTTGGCCCGCAATTTTGAGGGCCGGGCTGGCCCATCCTGCTTTTGATTTACGGGCTGAAATTATCAACCCAACCCATGTTTTTTTGCGGGCTGATCCGGCGAGTCAGACCCATTTTGCCAACCCTATTGGCCCCCAACCTCTAAGGTTGCTCTGCTCGGGTAAAAATGATTTCTCATAAATATAGTTTCCTCATAATATATTTTCTTAAAATACATACTAAGCTTAAAAATATAAAGTTTCCTAAATCATGATTTTGGGGAAAGTAAAATCTCCCCTACCAATAATTTCAAATTTTAAGGAATTTAAAATTAAAATATAGGAGAATTTAATTACTTTAATTAAATTTATTCAATTTTTAAAAAATCTCTAGAATTTTTGTATTTTACTTTTTAGATAGAAAAAATTAATTTCCAATAATATGAAAACTTCACCTTACATATGTTTAGTTTATTTTAAATTTTATTTAAATATCTTTCATTTTACTTGAAGAAATCTCCTATAAAACTCCATTATTTTTAAAAATTATTTAAATATCTAAACAAAAATTCACCTAAAACATGAAATCCAACTCCCGAAAATCTCTCCCAAATAAAACTCCCATTATTTTAAATAAATAAATAAATTTAATATCTAAAAAAATCACTTAAAAAAATTAAATTCTTCTCCCAAAATTTCCCTCCAAATAAAAAATTCCATTATCTAAAAAAAAATTCAAAGTATAATAGCAAAACAAAAATTCATCTTAGAAAAAATAATTCTTCTCCAAAACAACTAACCAAAATCTTTCTTTTATTTTATATGTAAAAATTAAAGATAGAATTAAGAGTTTATGATATTATTCATGCACTCTATTTCATCCAATAGGTTGGACCTTTACCATTTCTTGTAACCTGCATTTGCTATCTCAGTCTAAATCACCTATTTCCAATTTGAAACATTTTTTTTAAAGCCACCCAAGTTTTCAAGACCCTTCTTCCTTCCTCCTTCATTCTTCTCTCCCCTAATCAGCACCTTGTCTCTCCTCCTCCTCTTCCACCTGCCTACCCCCAACCAGACAGACACCAAAACCAAACCAAATCAAAAACAAAACAACCTAGTAAGTGAGAGTGAGTGAGTAAATCTGAATCTTAATGGTTGTTGTCCAAGGCACCAAGGTTCCTCTCCCACACCCTTCCTCCCTCTCTCCCTCTCCACGCCCCCTCCCAACCACCTCCATCCTCTTTGAACCCTCCTCCCTTTCTCTTGCCCTCACCCACTCTGACTCCTCCCTCTCTCTCTACCCTTCCTTCTCCCCCTTTTCCCCTTCCCAAACCCTAACCCTAACCATCCCCTCCCCCTCCTCCTCCTCCACCTTCCTCCTCCTCCAAAACCACACAAACAACCCTACCTCTTCTGTGGGTCCAACCGTCCTCTTTATAGTCTCCTCCCCACATAGAGCCAGCATCCTCCTCCGCCTCTACCGCCTGCGCTGTCGCGAAACCCCTTCCTTCGCCCGTGTCACTGACGTCCTCTGCTCCCAGAAAGACCTCCGCTTTGAACCTAACCTCGGCGTCGTGCTCGATGTCAAGCATGGCGCCGCAGTCAGGCTCGCCGGCTCCGTCAATTACTTCGCGCTCCACGCCCTCTCAAGTAACAAGGTTTGGGTCTTCGCCGTGAAAGACGACGATGGTGGTGGTGTGAGATTGATGAGGTGTGCGGTGATTGAGTGCACGCGGCCGGTGTTTTCCGTGAGCGTTGCGTTCGGTTTTCTGATTCTCGGCGAGGAGAATGGGGTTAGGGTTTTTGGATTGAGGAGGCTCGTGAAGGGAAGGAGTGGGAAGAGGGTTGGGAATTCGAAGCAGCTGAGGAATGGTGGTGGTGGTCGAGGAGCGGGTTTGGAGGCGGTGAACTGCAATGGTGGTTTGGAAGGGAAGATGGAAAGATATGTTGTTGCTACTACTGGTAGGTGGATTGAATGAGTAAAATCTATGAAATACTATGTTAAAAGCTTGTTTTTATTTTATTTTGAATTTAGTTAGAATGTTCTTGCAGTTTCGAGTAATCATAGATTGTTGTGTGGTAAGATTGATGATGGTGATTTCTGATTAGTTTGACGGTATAAAAATTGTTTGTATTAGTAGCGCATGAAAAATTAGTGGCTTGAAGTTCTTGGGGGAATTTGAAAAGAAAATGTTGTTTTGACTGGTTTTTGAATCTGGTCTGTTTGGCTTTTTGATATGTTGATGTATTTTGATGAGATAGTGTTGGTGATTTTGTAGAAATTGGAATTGGTGCTTTTGTTCCTGTTGTGTATAATTAGGTCTGACTTTTATTGAGTATTAATGGATTTTTTTTTTTTTGGGGGGGGGGGGGGGGGGGTTGTATAGTGAGGGCCTTTGGAGTTATGTCCATCGACCTAGGAATGTGTTTATGCATATATTCATGGGTAGAAATTAGAAAACAATCATGATTGCTTAAGACTGTTTATATACATGTTCTGTTATTTTGGGATTTTGTCTTAACTCTTAAGACTTTAGTGATTATCGTGTTTTATAAGGTGACGTGTTGCCTGCTTCTCAAGTAACAGTTATTGACCTCAATTATATTTTTGGATAGAATTTTGGGTTTTTGCTAGTATTGGGTTTTTAATTTGTTAAATCTGGCTGATGATGCTTTAAGACTATGATACACGAAAGAGTCAAGGAGATTATTATTTGTGGGAAGTAGTTTGGACATTAATATAAATATAAATTGTAGGAGTACTTAGCCAGAGACTACTAGGTGAAGGAAATTCAATCATCATTATACAGTACTAAATGAGCAAAATAATATCTTTGCATTTTATCTTGTTTATCTATTTGTTGTATATCAACTCCTTGTGGTCACATTACTAAAAAATGTCTCCTATATAAGCATCTTTGCCTGAACCTTCAAACGTCTGAGTTTGATACAATTTCCAATTCTTTGATCCATTAAGCTTTATTGATTTAGTTTTATAATAGTAAATAGCATACTACGTGTTGATCAAAGATACAAGATAGTCAATGGTGGCATATAGCACCACTTACTGTGGCAGAATGTCATGCTTGCTGGCTGCTATAGGGAATTCATAGTGCTGTGTGGATAGCAGCCCAAATTGCTGCCAAATTGCATAGGATTGTGCTGCCCAATAAGCTGTGAAAATTCTGCCCCCTCCTTTATTATTTTCTTTTATAAGTAAGCCATTCTTAGGGTTGCTTTCATGATTTGACATATTTTCTCCTTTTTAACCATGTGAGGATTAGAATGAGAAATTATTTACCTTCAACAAAACCAGTAGCCCATCTCCTTCAATCTTCAGCTCTCATTTTTTCTCACTTTTTCAGCTGGCCATGCTTTATACAGCGTTTTCTAGCAAAAGTCAGCACTTCAGTTTGCGGCCCCTGTTCTAACATTTCTCTGCTAGCCTCTGTACACACTTTGCAGGCCTGTTCTGCCCTTTAGCTCGTGTTTCTGTCTTCCTCTGCCCTGCTCATGGTGCTTGTTTTCTAATGTATATGTCCGTATCAGTGTTATTGTCCATCGAAGATACCTCTAACTCCCCTAAACAACCATTAACCAATCACCATAAGGGGGCTAAGAAGACCATGATATCCCAAAAAAGCTGGAGCTGCTAAATGATTAGCAAACCTTTATTATTCGTATTAGCTGATTCCAAATAAGGCTATCATTAGACTCACATACAAATCAACTACTAGTCCTTTGTATCAGGTCATCTACACCCTATATATATTGCTGGGCAATTGAGAGGAAATAAAAAAAACATTTTATAGAAGAAATTACACTCTTTGATAACAATTAATGTAGAATAAAATATTTTTATACTTTATTCTTAGTCAAAACAGTTCTACTTGTAAAAATATTTCTGTGAAAAGTATCTTTGTCAGAAACCCATTGAAATGGTCCCTCTGTTGTATATGTTGTACAACATGTTTAATTGTTCAAACTTAAATTGGGTTCCACTCTTCTAGTGGTTACCCATTTTTTAATTCATTAATTGGTGATAGTTCCTTCATTTACACAGGACAGTTTCTCTTTGACGAGCTTGAGATCATTTAAACCATTTAGGTTATGCATAAATTGATGAGTAATTTACTGCTTAATCTAATACAGTTTTAGAACTTAACAAATACCTAGTTGGAATATGTGGTATTTTTTAAACCATGGGATCTAAATGGAATTGATCTATGTTCTTTAACCATCTCTGTCATTTTCAAACAGTAATTAATGCAATATGGTGATTGATACTACCAGCCTATGTGCATTACAGCATGGTGTTTATTGGCCTACTTTCAAGTCTCAGTAGCTGTAGCCAAAGATCCTTCCTGATCAAATGTGACAAATTGCATTTTTATATTTAACTTCTGCTAACAATTTGTAGATATTTCTCGTTGACCAGGATTTGGGTGCGATACAAGGTGCTGGCCTTTGTATAATCTCAAGATGTTTTAATGGTAAATAACTAAATATTAAGAACATATCTTGAACAGCAAGCTGTATTTTGAATTTCTTGTGATACAAATGGAATCTCTAACTAGCAGACTGGCAATCTGCTTTCATTACCTCCCTATATTTTCCCACAGTGTGATCTGTAGGGATCTCATGATCTGACTTCTTGATGCTATACATAATTGTTAATCGGTTCCAATATTCCTCAGTATATTATCTAATCTATGTTTCCCTACTTTCAGTGAAGCAGACAAATGTTAAATTAAAACACGACAACAGAGATGAAGGTTCCTGTTTTGTGGCGTTGAAGGGAAATGAGGTTAAAACAAAATCCATGACAAAGGTATCCATGTCTATAAAGGCCATTTCCATTCAGGCTGTGTCCCAGAGGATGTTTCTGATCTTGGATTCTCATGGAGATTTACATTTGCTATCCCTGTCAAATTCTGGCATAGGAGTAGATATCACCGGTAATGTCAGGCAAGTGCCTTGTATTATGAAAGTGCAAAGTCTTGCTGTTCTTCCTGATCTATCTACTAGTAAGTGTTTCTTTTTGTCTTATTCTATATTTTGTTTTTCAAAATTCAATTTGTGGTTTCTTTCTTAGTGAACTATTTTATGTTCGTGTTGGGCTGTTGGCAAGAGCCAATAAGCATGGAATGATATTGGGTAGGATTGAAAATATTGCACTAAAATCTTTCCATTAACTGTGATGTTGATAATAATCACGACTGTGCTGATAGCTCCTAATTAGCTTGTTGAGTGATTGTAATTGCACTAGAAATTTAGGACCAGTGTAATCCTAGAGACAAAGTGTCTCCCAATCATGCTTTCTCATCTATACAGAAAAGACAAAGTGTTAGGATATAAGGAGAAAGGAAAATTAGTTAAGATAGTTAGGTTGTTAATAAGTTAGTTAGTTTGTTAGAGGGGTTTATTAGATATAAATTGGGGAAGAAGAATAGGATAGAGAGAGATCTGTCATTTGTAGATTGAGCATTAGCTCTTTGTGAAAGGAGGAATCCTTTGTGAAGGGGAAGCCCTTGGAGGCAAGGCATAGGGCGATCCGGATCGGGGCTAAGATCGCTGGCGAGCGAAATCGCAGTGGGATCGCAAGGTTGATCGTGGGATCGTGGGATCTCCGATCCCCAATGATCCGACTTGAGCGTTGGAAATTAAAAACAAACTCGAAAACGCTACACTTCTGCCGCGACCCAGGTTCGTTTCACGGCGACTGTCCCTGCTGCGCCACGAGCTCCGCTTCTGCCCGGCGACCTCAGCTGCTGCCCCGATCTTCCCTCTGCTGCGTGACGCCGCGAGCTCCGCTTCTACCCGGCGACCTCAGCTGCTGCCGCGATCTTCCCTCTGCTGCGCGACGCCGCGACCTCCCCCTACTGTGCGACCCAGGTTCGTTCCAGTTCTCCCTTTCTCTTCTCCCTTCTCCCTTCCTTCCAGTTCTGTTCTTAATGTTGGTTGCAGCAACTACTGCTGAAGGAATGGCAAGCCGCAAGTGGAGCAGCGGAAGATGTTGGAGGGAGTGGACTGGACCTCCGCGTAAAATAGCAAAAAATGCTGCTGGGTTTCTCTAATTTGGGTCTAATTTGTTTTCTGTACCCACGTTTTTTCTTTCTGCAGTTTCATATTATATTTTTGAAATGGGCTTTTGAGTTTTAATTTAGGTAGTTGCTATTTATAGTCGTTCCGTACCCACTTTTTTCTTTCTGCAGTTTCATAGTAGGATCTCGATCCGATTTTACGATCGTTGATTTACGATCTTTCATCCCCCCTCCCGATCCTAGGTAAACTCTCGATTTAACAACCTTGCTTGGAGGAGTTATCTCTCCTATTTTCTGTTCTTCTCATCCTATTCAATAAAATTCTTTCTTTTCTTTGCCATTTCAATTCTTGGTTCCTAACAATTGGTATTACTTAAGCACAAGAGGAGAGCCCAACCCAAAAGACTAGTCCATTAGGTGGGAGAACCTCAAGGCTTAAGTACCACATCAAGTAGTTTATTCTACTGAATGTGGGACTCCTAACATTGCCACCCCCTTTAAGGGTCGACGTCCACGACGGTCTTCACTCTATCGACATTGATCCAGTGGTAGTCCTTTTCCCTTGGACGGCTTCACTCAACTATCAGTGTTCGGTTTGCTCCTTAATCTAGCCTATAGGTAGCCTTTCTGTGGCTCGATTCTCAACGGGAGCACCAATTGTTAGGACTTAAGCACAAGATGAGAGCCTAACCCAAAAGACTAGTCCATTAGGTGGGAGAACC
The DNA here is from genome assembly GCA_007407185.1 of Glycine tomentella. Classification (NCBI taxonomy): domain Eukaryota; kingdom Viridiplantae; phylum Streptophyta; class Magnoliopsida; order Fabales; family Fabaceae; genus Glycine; species Glycine tomentella. The sequence continues at coordinate 132,961 of PYAF01005502.1, forward strand.
TCAAGGCTTAAGTACCACATCAATTAGTTTATTCTACTCAATGTGGGACTCCTAACACTAAGGCACTGGGGGATGGGGAAGACTGAATTCGTTGTTCTCTTTTCTTTCTATGATTCTATTGTATCAGATTGAATGATGTGACATTGGGATGCTTGCTTTTGCAAACTGAAGTGAGATATACTTCTTGCTTTCTCTATATATTTGATTTATTACTTTAGATATATTCATCATTGTGATTGAGAAAATTTACATTGTATTTATAGACTTTTTGAACTGGGCTGATAAAATAGGGACCCTACAATCCATATATGCCACCCTTGTTCACACACAACTTGCTGTGGTTGAGACTTGAGATTGAATGAAGCACAATTATTCCGCCTTTTCAAATATAATGATGGAAATAATACTGATTTAGTAAAAGAGGCTATGAATATTCCTTGCAATTTTGATGTACGGATCCATTAGCTTAAACAAATGATTTTACATTTTTTTTTTTTTTTTTTTTTTTTGTATGTGTGTGTTATTGTAGAATAATCATATTATAACATTAATATGCCTTCTTGGGCTAATACCTTTATCAGGGTTATAAAGTGAACGAATCTACTCCAATTTTCGAATCAGTGTGAAATGTATTTGTGCATTAAAATCCAGTAGGCTATTAAAAAAAATAATGTGATAAACTTGAGAGACTTATAGCTTTGACAATTAGTGAAAAGAAGTTGTTACTAATTTTGATGTTTAACATTATTAGAATATACAAAAGTATCTTACTAGTTATTATATCTTATCATATTTTAGATTTTCCTTTAGAATTGCTTTCTCTGTTTCCCACTATCTCTCATGATTGGTAAATGTATTTCCTTATCTCATGATTTGTTTCTCATTTAGTTATGATTAGTATATATAAAACTATAAATAAGGGTTAGCCCTTTAGGTTTCATGAACATCCCATCATATTGTAAATATTTGTAATTCATTTAAGTCAATATCAATGCAGTGTTTCATTATCTTTTATCTCTCTTTCCCTATACCTGATACCATAATTTCAACAATGCTGTTCAATTGTTATCTTGTCCAGTATGAACTGGGCACTGCTTTGCTCTTGTTCAGTTGTTCACTCAACTTGTTCTTATAAGATTTTTTGGAAATTTTGTTGGAATGTCATTGGTATAAGACAAGTTAGACACTTGGACATTGCTATGGCTTTCTTGTGTTTGTCACTGCTTTGTGGTTTCATTTCATAATTCATATTCATGTACTGGAGATGTGTCTTTTTTATAATTTGTGTGTCTTTGCATGAGATTTAAAGATTTCCCAAGAGAAACTAAAGGAGTTTGTAGGTTCACTTATTTGTGGCCGGAAATGTTGCCCTGACTTCTAGTCTACATGCTACGTGTGCCACCTTTGGTTCAGATAACAATGACAAAAGATTGGAAGATTATAATAGTCACCCTCGGTTGCTTCAAAAATTAAGCTTCAGAATTTCAATATCACTTGGATAACAGAAGAATGTTAAACCTTATGGTTATAAAATTAGTTATTAGATCTAATGTATTTAAGAGAGAGAAATAAAAAAAAAATCTCGAATTTTTTCTCTTGTACAAGGCAGTTATATTTTGTACTTTGTTCTCTCTGCAGCTAAATTTAGTTATTATTTTGCACTTTGCAGTGTCTCAGACTCTCTGGATATCAGATGGGTGCCATTCTGTGCACATGTTCACTGCAATGGACATAGAAAATGCTTTAAATGAAGATGATGGAAATGATTGCAATGAAAAGCTTATGCATCTCCCAGGTTCACAAACTTCCATTTCCATTATTGATTGAATTATTTACTGAATCAGAAATCTGTAAGTTGCTGTAATTTTCTAATAGTTTGAGTAGCAGCACAACTTCAACTAATTTTTTTTTTTTACAGGCCAAACTAAATTTATCCAAATCAAAATTGTAAGAATATACCTTATCACTTATTCATAATAAAAAAAAAATAGTATCTAAACTCTAAAGGTATTAAGTATTAGAGAAAATGATGGTGGGATTGATATAAATAAAGCTTGAGGAATGCTACACTCTAACACTCTTTTTGACACTACTATTAACTATGGATTGAAATTTATTGGACATCAATTTTGGTGGGACTCACTTCTCATTTAATGTCTCTTGATTTAAAAGTGGGGGATCCACCAACTTGGTGATTGTCAATAAATTTCAGCCAATCATAGTGTTAGAAAGAGTGTTAGAGAGAGTCTTGCTAGCATTCCTCAATAAAGCTTAGTGACATCTTGATAGAAACTGGACCAGAAAGATAGATGAAAGAGAGAATCTTTATTGAAAAAGATATCACTTACAACAGCTACAATGTCAGCAGAGAAGAGAACACATAACTTTATTGATTTCTGGAGAATACTCCAGATGATGCAAAGTGAATTTGAGGTTCACCACCCTCCTATTCCTTTTCTGAATTGTTCCCCTCCTATCAGCTACTAACCCCTTATTTATAAACTTCCTCTAGCAACAACTAACTAACTAACAACACTAACTGCTGCACTAGCTGTTATTTACTAATTACACCTTCCGATTGTACACTTTTCCCCACCTCTACTCCTATCAATACCCTCCCCTTCAAGATGGACCTTGTTCCCAAGGTCCAGGTGAGGAAAAACAGCCTGTATTTTTCAGCAAGGGTCTCCATCTTCTTCTTCTTCTATAATCAACAATTTGAACTGTTTGTTTTTACACATGAGTAGGATGATATTTCTCAGTACATGTAAAACATTCTCCCTTCCTCATTTTCTCATTCACTTTTGCGGGTGACAAATTATGGAAGGTTCTTCTACCTTGTTATCCATTATCCTATGCACTAACAGTTTGGACAGATTCATTGACCTTACTATTAGCTGGCTGCCATTCTTTTCCAAATTTCTGGTTTGAAAAGCTGGGTTTCTGACCTTGATAGTCCTTGCTATAGCTTCTGCCCAGAATTCCCATAACTCTATTTTTCTCTTCCACTTGTTGTGCTTTATTCATGGCTTCCATCAAGTTCTTGGGCTCATGCAATCTCACCTCCGTACCAATCTCCTCCTTCATTCCCTTGAGAAATAACTCCATCAAGAAAGATTCTTCCAGCCCCTTCACAGTCCCTACATGCTTCTCAAACTGCCCAATATAGCTTTGCACTGTATCTTCTTGATTCAATGCTAATAATGCTTCGAACGGACTGCCCACATTTGACCCCTGAAATCTTTGGGCTAGCGCAGTCTTGAATCCTTCCCACAAATGGTTTGAATTCTAAGACTCCCACCATTGAAACCAAGCCAATGCTTCCCCTTCCATTGCTACCATTATTGCGTCTAGCTTGTCTTCCTCCCTTAAAGATTGTAGGCGGAAATACCTTTCAATTTTCAAAATCCAGCCCAAGGGATCGTCACCCAAGAATATGGGTATTTCGATATTCCTCCAGCGGGTTGCTCCAGACACGTCGCGCTCCATGCTACTTCTCGCCGCGCCACCCATTAGAGTTGTCTCCTCCACCCTCGGTTTATCCCACAAGGCTGGGAGTTTCTGCAGCATAGCTTCAATTGACCCCAACCGTGATTCAATTGCCTCACGGTTTGACTCCATCGCATCTCGATTTTCTTCCACTACACGCTCGATTGCCTCCATTCTTGCATCCATTTTGTTGCTGTTTTTCGTCCCCATCAACCCTTCACAGCCGCAAAATCGGGGCTCTGATACCAGTGATAGAAACTGGACCAGAAAGATAGATGAAAGAGAGAATCTTCATTGAAAAATATAGCAGACTCAGAGATTGCCATTTGATTTCCTCCTTTCCTGCCGGATTTCTTTTATCAGCTTGAAAACTTGTTAGCCTTACCTTAGGGCTGTAATTGGATTAAGTGAATAACTTTATTGATTTCTGGAGAATACTCCAGCTGATACAAAGTGAATTCGAGGTTCACCCACCCTCCTATTCCTTTTCTGAATTGTTCCCCTCCTATCAGCTACTAACCCCTTATTTATAAACTTCCTCTAACAACAACTAACTAACAACACTAACTGCTGCACTAGCTGTTATTTACTAATTACACCTTCCTATTGTACACTTTCCCCACCTCTACTCCTATCACATCTTCATCTCAGCTCACATAATTTGGAAATCAGAGTACATTCCTTTTATATGAATAAATATTTCAGCTCATGTAATTTGGAAATCAGAGCACATTCCTTTTATATAAATAAATATTCAAGCTCCTGTAACTTGGAAATCATTGACTGTAATTTTATCTAATTTTTTTGCTTATTGAATAAGCTATTGACGATATGTCATTTATAATTTTATACCATATTTCTTTAATATAAATTAAGGATCCTAGTATGCTTTTTGTGAGTTTCATTCTCTTCACTTTTTATGCATAATCTAAGTAACTTTCACATTCTGTTTCAGTTATTCAAGTTCTTTTCTCCAGTGAGAAGATCCATGATATCATTTCCCTGTCTGCAAATTCCATTCTCATTCTTGGACAAGGTAATAGTTACTTTTGTTTTTATACTTGACTTTTTGTTAAATTCTATGCCAAGGACACTCTTAAATCTTCTATCTCCTTCCTTTGAGAAACCATAATAAAGTGAAAAGGAAAGAGAGGATAAGTACTTGTGGCATGTCGCTGTAAAATCTTTGTTAAATTCTCATTATGCATCTGTTGTATTATTAGGAATTTAATTTTTTTTTTAATTTGGGACTCTTAGAGTTTCAAAAATGTGATAGGCTGTTTTGCATGTATTTCCTACATTGCTTTCATGTGCCTAAGTTACTTGCATTTACCCTTCCCAAGGCAGTAGGATCCCAAAATGGTAGAGTGGAAGCCTTGGCATTTTATTTTAGTTCAGCTTCTAGTTCCATTCTATAAGTTAGTTATTACATATGATCTACTTTTGTTGCTTCTCTTGGGTGGTTCCTGACTATATATATATATATATATATATATATATATATATATATATATATATATATATATATATATATATATCTTATCTTCTGCTTATTCACCGTGTAAAATTTTCCTTTCTCAACAGGAAGCTTATATGCATATGCAATTTCCTGAAGCTGCTTTGATTATTTTTGTATCTTTTCAGTGGTAAGAATTTGCCTCATTCCTTCACTGATCTTACCCACTACAAAGTATTGATGTAACCTTTGTGTGTAGGAAATCAATATTCCTGGCTCCCTTGATGTTCTAAAGTGTACTTGTGTGGTTCATCGATAAATTATATCTTTCATAGTAAGTATTTTATCAGTTATAATTAATACATTGTTACTCAAACAGTGTGATGTTGCAAAAAATGAACTACTAATTTCCTTTTCTTGAATTTTTCTCCTTTTTTACAAATTATTTGAATAACATGGCTTGTTATCCATAATTCTTGAGTCAGGTGCTCTGGTTGCTCTCACCTTATAGTGCGTCCCTAGGATACTGGAGATCATGAAAGGTATGCAAATTTTGTGATGCAACCCTCCTGGGTTTACACCTGTTTTTAAAATTTTGTTGTATATATGTGGTTGCTAGGGATAATATATAAAGGTTGTTGATTGTTAACCAAATTATCAATGATATAAGGTGACCTGAGAACTGATGCCTTTTTTGTTCATTTTTAGATTTCAAGTATCATTGGACTGGTAATATCCGTGGAGTTCTATGTTTCTGGACCTTTGATTTTCAACAGCTTAAAGCCACCTGTCCTGCAAAACCTGTTACAGTTAACTGCTGGAGTACATACCTCCAACAAAGATGTTGGCTGTTCATCCAACTTGCTTTATGGTTATTTCTTGATTTTGGCTTAAATCATGGTTTTCTGTAAGAAAACTCAGCAAGGCTCGATATAAAAGGCATGATCTTGGCAATTGGGTTGCTCCATTTGTTGGAATAGTGGTATTGGATTGCAATTTTCTTATATCAGCTATGCCTAGGGTTTGCTATTGTGTAAGTTAGTGGAGTTGGAGGCTTGTCTTGTTATTTTAGTGTTACATTTATAGCCTTGTCTTGTTCTTTAGTGTTACGTTTTATACTTTATAGCCTTGACTTGTTATTTAGTGTTACGTTTATAGCCTATCATGTTTTGTTGTCGTCTTGACTTGACAAACTTGATACCTTTAATGCTGCTATACCTATTAATTATGATGAATTTATGTTCATGTTTGATGCCTGTAAGAATTCTTTGGCTGGGGTAGGTATCATTCATAACTCAAGCCTAAAAGTTAAACAGGAAGTCCCAAGAAAATAGGCAAAAATAGGGGAAAAAAAAAGGACTATTGGATTTCCCCCATTCCATTTCTGTTGGTCGTTGAATAGGGTAGCAAGGCTGCAGTTAAAAAAATAGAGGTAGAAAAGTGAAATGGACAATTGCATGCTATAATGTATCCAGTTTTCATCTCATTCTGATTGGATACAAAAAAAGTTTAGATTAAGGGAAAAGGTCTGTTCCAATGCAAGGTCAGCAAGACTTCCTAACCGTAAACAAAGATTTAGGATGAAATCATGTATTGCCTTCTAGCAATCAATTACCCAGTTATACTAAAGTTAGCAATGATAAAACCAGTGATCTCAGAATTGATGATGACGTTGGTGTGGATGTTATCACGAAGGAGGTGCTTAATAATTGGTCATGCCCATCAATCAAAATCATTGTTGCACAGGGGTTTGTGCAATTGAGAAGATAAGACAAATGCACTGAAGTGGGTATGAAAAATCTCCTTGAAAAGCAGAAAAATGAATGAACTGTGTATGGGACCCCAACTAACGGAACCTTTCTTTGATACCTATTTGGCGTACACGTCAGACAAAAGTGATGACTATGAAGAGGTCCAGGTGGGACCCTTTTAGTTCCATTATGTGAGGATCCTTGCCACATTCATTTTTTGCAAGATCACTATAAGCATGGTTTGCACATGCACAACCACAAAAGGCTTTCACAGTCCAATCCTTCTCACCACACCCACTCACTCTCCACTCTGCTGCAAGTGACATCCACTTTGACAATCACTTAACAGCCCATACTGAAAGCAACCCAACAATGCTTACTGATGCTATTCTATCGCATTCCCAAATCCCAACTTGAAAAACAGTAATATTACAGAGGGGTTCACACCCCCCATTGGGCTTTCTCTGGGTCACAGTAAGACATTAGCTCAATTTTGATAAAAGTAAAGGAGGCAACTTCATTTTGAGTGGCTTTTTTTAAAAATAAAATTAAGCTAAAGTTAACAGTTGATGAAAATTTCTTCAGATACACTTGTATAAAGTGAAAACAGAAAATTAAAACAGCAGTAAACAAGTCCTAAAGTGACAATAATGTATTTACCATTAAATTTATAATGGGTCTGTATGTCAATAATATTGTGTACTAATAATAGTTCAATTTTTCCTAAATTTGATATGTATATCATTGGAATAATATCATATTAATGATTCTATTTATTAATTTGTATTTTGCAAAACATTATTAAATAAAGGAAATCTCTAAAACGTAATATATAAAAAATGTAAGTCTCCTCCTATTTAATAATAATGTAAAAAAAAAAGTAAAATAAAAAAGCTCTCCATCAATTAAGTGTTCAAATTTCCAAGAAAGATTTAAGTCATTTGTTTTACATTTGCTCTCTTTGATTTAAAGGTTTCCTGAGAACCTCTTTGTGAGCTTTTCAGATGTAAGTATATCATCTATAATGATCTAACATACCTGATTGCAGCTAAAGGAGAAGTTTCCTGAATTGGTATCAAGAGTTTGTGTCTAATCAAACAAAAATTAGTGATTTTGTGAGGTGGTATAACATCCGTTTGAATAAGTAATACAAATTAAGGCTTATGTTGGCCATTTTAAGTGCAAAACAACAACAAGGGCAACCCACTAATGTCAACCTTTCTCTATCGTATTGCCGCAAATTCTGACCACGATTATTGTTTTGGCAATTTATGAATCTGGCCAATTTCGTGCTGTAAACCAGTAAGATTGAAATATCGTTAAAAGAATTTGGCAATTTGCTTCAACTTCAAGCGAGCACAATATTTAGATGATCAAAATTATAAATTAGTTGGTGGTTTCATGACCGTATGAGTGGATTTTTTATGTGAGAGTGAGATGAATAAATACTATATTTTATTATGAATGATCAAAACAATAGTTATGCGATTTTTTTTTTAAATCAAATGATTTTTTTTTTTTTTGTAATTAGTTACATTGTCTAGATTAAAAATATATGTCATATGAGCTTTTTAAACAATTGTTATTATATTTTTGCTTTCTTAATCTCTTTTTTCCCATTTTTCATATGTATCTTTAACAAATGAATTACGTTGATAAAATTCAAATACAAATTTATTGTTTTGTTAGTAAAATTATATTATGTATGTGTACGTGTATGTGTGTGTTACAAGAAAAGACAAAACTCTTTGAAAATTGTCTAACCTCATGGAATTTTGTGTGGCCCATAGATTGTAATATCAACTATTGCAGCATCCTAATTAATGGAACTAGAGGGAAATAATGTATAGACAAATTTATACTTTTTCTTTCCTCACTAGAGAACCGTATAAATCCAATGGTCTTTTTTGTGTACATTGATAAACTATGAAGATTAAAACAACCTCACCCTATACTAGTTGGGGCAAAGAGTACTAAAATTACTGTGCAGTACCATGAATTTGATGCAGAGTCCAAAAAAAGATAAAAGTAAATATAGACATGTAATATAGAAAGACATTTGAGCCATGTAGTTGTAGCTTGGAGATTCAAAAGGTGAAAGAGCAAATTGTGGAAAAGACAGATCAAGTACAAAAAGCCACATGCACACCTACACAAAAAGCTTCATCTTCTGAACTCTTCAAGTTCTTTTATGGTCATGTCATATAGCTGCATCATCCACTTTTAAACAACCTGTGCAAATTCTAGTACACACCTTGAACAACTTTTGAACAATTCCAAGTTTTAAACTCATTCATGGCCTCCACTGTGGAAGTGCAATCAGCTTATAGTGCCAGGAAACAAGATGATTCAGATTTCAATTTGACAGAATGGGCAGTGAAAGGTAGAATCAGTAGAGAGAACAGCAAGTCCAGAAGGTACTCAGCATCATATATAAGAAGCTTTAGAGAAGACACAAGGTCTTTTAGATCAAACATTACCATTTCTAGCACTGCTTCTTCACCTGGATACCCTTTAAAAGGTATACTAATATCTTGTTCACTCTAATTAAATGAGTTGATGAATTTAAAATTCTTTTCTTTTCTCCTTTCGAACCTTTAATTTCACTCAAATTCTCCTAATTTTGTCACAGATGAAATAGACCCTTCAACCTATTCTTTCACCACTGCTCTTAAAGGTACCAGAGAATGAATAATTAGCATAGAGGGTTTATAGTATTAGTTGATTTTTTTTTTTTCCAACCAATTATTCCATGGTGGTCCACTGCAGCATTGCAAGCAAGGTCAGCCTATAGAAGTTGGGAGTGCCTATCCCCAGAAGGGTTTGCCTTGAATTCAAAGTGGAATGAAGCAGAAAAATATATATGCAACCCCTTTTCAGGAGAGGTACCAATGGAGTGTTTATCTGCCAAAACTCTTAGTGGAAGATCATTTAGAAACTCAACAACAAACAGAATTACCATGTCTGCCCCTCTTGTCTATTCCTCAAGACATATGCAAACAAAGGCATCTTCAACTTGCAACAGTTGCACACAAGAAGTAGCTCTTCAATTTCATATTCCAGGTTCATTTTTTTTTTTTTTTATCGGCAAATGTTTTTTTGAACCCAAGACCTTTCCTTCTCCCTTAACCATCCAACCCACATTATATGGGTTATCTCTCTACATTAATTGGCCATGTTGTTATGTGTTGTTTCCTTTTACTTTATGACATAGTTTTGACTTTTTGAGATACTTAACCATTCTAATCGATATCTGTATGCAGAAAAGGGAAAAGAGGGAATGACAAGAGATGCAGGTACTCAAAGTACACCTCCTTCTCTTGTTTCAAGCAACCCCAACACTGATTTAACTCCATCCATCATAAAGTGGCCAATAAAGCTTTCTGAAGATTCACTAAATTCAAATGCCAAAACTATAACTGAGGAAGAGGTATGTGTTAGATTTTGTTGCTCTTTATTTTTCAAGAATTGCTCAGAATCTAATGCATTCCAGTTATGACCTTAAAGTATTAAAGCCATTAATGTTGTCCTTTTAATGAATACCATTAATTGAACACAAAAATACTAACATTAAAAGGAGTGGGTTTTAAAATTATGGTGACGTTTTATGTCCTCGATTGTTATACTTAATTATCCCTTTTCCTACAAAGATATACTATGCTTAATTAACTTCTGATGAATAAAACTTTCACTATAAATTTGATAAATTATTGGTTTAAAGTTTTGTATACTTTCTTCCAATGATGTATTCCTAATCTTTGTAGACATTAGATTTTTGTTATTCAACATTTGAACACTCTAATGTTACTGTTTTTACTTCTGTTTTTGGATATAAGATTTAACTTCTTTAAAAGTGAGTTAAGATAAAATAAATAATCTTCACAGTTGATAAGAATTTGACAAGTAAATATTTTAACATATTAATAATTTATTATGAGGAGAGATCTATTTATTTTATTTCAAGAATAACTCTTTTAGAATTACTCTTTATTTTCATCATTATTTTTTTAAGATCTAATAATTATAATAATTGAATTTTTTTTTTCGTTTAGAAGTTATACGTACATGTGCACATAATATTAATTATTAATTTTTTTATTATTAATTGAGATTACTTTATCTTTAAAAGTGAATTATCAACTAGGGATTTAAATGCTTGATGAAAAATCAAGAAAACATGGGAAAAAATGCATCTTGTGGTTGGAACTTAAGCATCCCAAGTTAGAACGAACAATAGAAGCTCTAAAAAAATTATGGCAACATTGATTAAAGGCTGAGTAGTTATCAATGTTATCACTACCTGACGAAGTACTAAAACCGTATAGAAAAGTCAGCTTTATTTTATCACCTTTCAAAATTTAAAATTGCCAAAATGCAAGAAAAAAAAAAAAAGAAAGAAAGAAGAAACCTAGGCCAAGGGTGAGATGTCCAAGATAAGAGAATCAAATCTAGTTGTCATATAATTATAATAGATTACAACCTTCCAATGTGAAGTGTGTGGGGGCAGTACTAGATATATATATATATTGGTCCCTACTCTCTGCTTTATGAGCACATGCCACTTTAGTTTTGGTCCCTTCATACTTACCCCAAGTTGTCTGCTGTCTACACGTACACTTGCACTTGTCACTTTTTTGGGGAAGCCATTTTTTGGTGATGATAAAATTTCCTTCACAAGTTGATAAGCTATTCCAAAATTTAAGTATTGGATTATGTTGAAAAACCATCTTGTGGTTACCCCTAGGTAGTTTTGGATAAAGAAAAATGTGTTGAAGTTTTACATTAGTAAAATATAATGTTAAATTATAATATATAAATAGAGAGTAATACACATCTTACAAGTCGACCGAGTAAGATTAGGTTAGACAAAAATTCACTTTCAAACAAATTCACCTCGTTTCCCTTCTTGAATGAATTAAAATACATGTGCGATTTTCTTTCAATTAATCGAATTCTCCACCTTGTTTCTTAATGGAGAATTTGGAAACTAAGTAAATCATTTTTGGCATCCTTGATCAATGAAAAAAAAATGGCATACGGTTCGTTTAGTAGGATGGGATTTGGAAAGAGAAAAAATACATTTTTTTTTACTTCAAATACAAATTTTAATGTAACTTATGCTTTGACAATTAAAAAATGGGATGGAAAGTTTATATTAATTGGGCCTGCATTCGAAATTCTCTCTCTAAATTGGCGAGAAAGTTGAAAGATAGTGGGGTTCTTACTATTGTCACAAAACTATCCACATTTAAAGTGTTACCTTTATTATATTATAAAGCTACAAATGTCATTTAATATAATTATTTTTTCCTATTTATTTAATTAAACAAGTAGAGAAAATATTGTTTTATTTTTTTTATATTTTTAATCTAAACAATCTATTTTTTTGTTTTTCTAATTTTATATTTTATTTTCTCTTCTTTCATACTTTTCTCCTTTTTTTTTATTTCTTTCATATTCATTTCCTTTTCCTTTTTTCTTTTCTCGTTTTCATCCAAAGGCTAAAGAAATTTGAGTTTTACCTAGGAAATGGTAACTGACATGTACTTCATTTTTTACCTCTGTTGTGAATAACTTTTACCCTCTTTTTATTGCATGGGAAATGCATACACGTGGCCACGTGGGTGTTAGGTTTACAAAAAGTAACCTGAACTCCGAAGAATTGACCCTCCAAGGTTAATGCCCAACTTAGAAGATTGAGTACGTGGTTTGTTTTAGAGCTGATAATCAAAGTTATTTTTGATAAAATTAATTTAAATTATTGATACTGTAATTGAAATGTAGACTTAAACTATACTAAATCATAAATTTTGTAATGATTGAACAAAATTAATTTTGTCCGTAAGCCAAGCGGACACTTGAACTTTTGTCAATTAATTGAGTTACAAAATTGGTAGGGTAGTATGTACCTTAATTAAGGAGAATATGTAGTGGTTCCCAAACAGTCCTGCAGCAGTGCAGTACATTTGAATAATTTCCCAAATGTTACACACACATACGACCATACTTGGTTTACAGTCTAACTTTTCTGGTGACCATTCTTACGATCTAAAACATTTTATACAACTTTTGGTAACCCATCAACCGAACGAGTAAATTAAATTAACACTATTTTGAGGTTTCATCAAATTCTCTTGATATCTTTTTTTTTTTGTCTGTATACTAATCTTTATTAATAATATGAAATATATTATACTGATAATTCTTATACATTAGTTATACTCCTTATCATCTAAACAATGCATTACATTGCATACCTCTATAGGAAGTTACTGCAACATTAAAAAAAAACCTTACATTCTCAAAAAAAATTTAAGGAAATGTCAGTGTATTTTGTTCCTTTATTTTGTTCAATTTTTTTCTTTCTTTTATAAAGAATTTTTGACTTGTAATATTACGTACTACTTTGTAAAAGATAAAGTAATAACCATAGTGATTATATATAGTTGAAAAACAGGCACTTGTGCCTCAAGTATCTTTTTGTTTTCTTAGTTAAATATGTAGTTGTAATAGCTGTTATGTTGAAAAATTATTAAACAGTAGTTACTTTTGATTGTGTGATATTTTTAAAAGTAACTAAAAGATAAATTAAGAATAATCGATGTGTATACCAAATGAGATAATTATCTTTATTAATAGTTATAGATAATAATTGTCATGTTGAAAAATTATTAGACAATAATTACTTGTGATTGTGAGTAATTTTTAAAAGTAATTGAAAGATAAATTAGGAATAGTCAATGTGTACACCAAATGAGGTAATTGTCTTTATTAATAATTAGGGGAAGAACATGCCTCTCTAAATTTTTAAATAAAAAAATGGAAGTTAAATTCAATTAATAAAAAATGACAGAATAAAGAACTAACAATAACATAAA
>PYAF01005502.1:158824-170030 GCA_007407185.1 Glycine tomentella
TGTTGTTCACAACACCCCTTCAGTTCCAATGAGTGTTATGCAACCAATCATTGAGAATCCACAATCTGTTGTTGATATTAATCCAGTAGATCAAGTTGTTAGCGAGGAACAAGAAATTGTTGATCAACCAATTGAGCAACAAGTTCATGAAGATAATCGTGATATAACATTAAGGAAATCTACTAGAATAAGGAAATCAACGACACCTAGTGATTATGTTGTGTATCTTCAAGGATCTGACTAAAACATAGGAGCCGCAAATGACCCTGAAACGTTTTCACAAGCCATGAGTTCTAAGGAATCAAACTTGTGGTATGATGCTATGAAGGATGAGATGAATTCTATGGCATCTAATGGAGTCTGGGATCTTGTTCAGTTGCCTGATGGTGCAAAGGCCATTGGTTGTAAATGGGTCTTTAAGACAAAGAAAGACTCATTAGGCAACATTGAGAGATATAAAGCAAGACTCGTAGGAAGGGATCGATTATAAGAAGACATTTTCTCCTGTATCTAGAAAAGATTCTCTTCGTATCGTCTTAGCATTGGTTGCACATTTTGACTTAGAGTTGCAACAAATGGATGTGAAAACAACTTTTCTCAATGGAGATCTAGAGGAAGAGGTTTACATGGAACAACCAGAAGGATTTTCCTCTAGTAATAGTGAGCAATTGGTGTGTAAGCTTAAGAAATCTATATATGGGTTAAAACAGGCCTCCCGTCAATGGTATTTGAAGTTTCATGATGTTATTTCCTCATTTGGTTTTGTGGAAAATATTATGGATCAATGTATATAGCAGAAGGTTAATGGGAGCAAAATCTGTTTTCTTATTCTATATGTGGATGACATTTTACTTGCAACCAATGATAAGGGTTTGCTATATGAAGTGAAACAATTTCTCTGTAAAAACTTTGACATGAAAAATATAGGAGATGCCTCTTATGTTATTGGTATCAAGATACATAGAGACAGAATAAGAGGTATTCTTGGTTTGTCTCAAGAGACCTATATCAACAAAGTTTTGGAAAGATATAGGATGAGTAATTGTTCACCGAGTGTAGCTCCCGCTGTAAAGGGTGACAGGTTTGATCTGAGCCAGTGTCCCAAGAATGATCTTGAGCGGGAACAAATGAAGAATATTCCTTATGCCTCAGTTGTTGGAAGCCTTATGTATGCTCAGGTCTGCACAAGACCTGACATTGCTTTTGCTGTTGGAGTACTAGGGAGATACCAAAGCAATCCAGGTTTAGACCATTGGAAAGCTGCAAAGAAAGTGATGAGATACCTTCAAGGAACTAAAGACTACATGCTTATGTATAAACGAACTGAAAAATTGGAGGTGATTGGTTATTCAGATTCAGACTACGCTGGCTGCATTGACTCAAGAAAATCCACTTCAGGATATATTTTTATGCTAGCCAGTGGAGCTGTGTCTTGGAGAAGTGCTAAGCAGACCTTGACTGCCACTTCCACTATGGAGGCTGAGTTCGTATCTTGTTTAGAGGCTACCTCATATGGTGTATGGATGAAAGGTTTCATTTCTGGGCTTAGAATCATGGATTCTATTTCTAGGCCAATGAGGATATATTGTGATAATTCAGCTGTTGCTTTTATGGCTAAGAACAACAAAAGTAGTAGTCGAAGCAAGCATATCGACATTAAATATCTAGCCATAAGGGAACGTGTCAAGGATAAGACAGTGGTTATTGAGCACATTAATACTGAATTAATGATTGCTGATCCTTTAACTAAGGGCATGCCACCATTTAAATTTAAGGATCATGTAGAAAGAATGAGACTTAGTTCCTTTATGTGATTTTCGTTGTAAGAACGATATTATTTTAAATAAAACTGTATTGTGATGTTTTCTTTCAGTTTATGCACATTAAAGTTATTTATTTTGGAAACATCAATAAAGCTTGGACCTAGAATAAACGTTGGGTTTATTCATTAAGTTATATGAGCTTGAGAAATATAATGCATTGTGATACATGGAAGATAATACTCACATATATTAGAGGACCTATCGCCATGATTCGTGTATTTTATTTCTTACTATGTAAATAATGGGATATGTGGACCAAGTAGGAGAATGTTGGTTTTATCTTGAGTGTGGTCCACGTTCAGTTTTGAAACTACCCACTAACAAACTATCCCAATATTATAGCAACGTTCACTTTGGCAAAACAAACTAAAACGTTGGCTCAGATTTGTGGAGATTTTGTAGGTGCACAACCGAATCCTTTGATGGCAAGGATTTTTTATATATAGCAGTGTGCTTTCCTCCTTTTGGGTCCCCAATACTTACTCTTCATACATAGCTATACATCATCAGTGCGTGAGAACAAAAGTTTGGAAGACTCAAAATCAACAATACAAGCTCGGAGCAATAGCGGGAGGTATTTATAAGCCTATTATATTCCGCATTAGTTTTTATGACTTACATTTTTTTCCAATGTAACTATGCAATGGAACAAGAATATCACATTATTGCTACTTTGTTTTATGCCTATTCTGTTTTATATATGCTGGTGCAAGAAATAAGTCTTTTTTTATTCCTTCTGCTTTGAATTTTACATCTTTTAATTATAGGCCTCCAACTATTCATATGCCATTCTAATGAGACTTGGTGCAGGAAATTAATTCTTGGTAGAGTTTATTGAGTTGCTATTAGACCTAAGCATTTGATGAGAGTATTGAATATTGTCTAATTGAATTTCTTATTATAGGGAAAAACATGAAAGTAAGCAAAATTGGAGGGCATAGAATTCAATGATTAACTAACATCTCACATTTAAAGCAACCGACAGCTTCATATTTGCCAAGGTTGGCCAAAAGAGCTTATGGTGCATGCTACTAAAGTAGTATAAAAATATTCATTAATTTAAAGTGATTCTTATCAAGTTCAAGTGGATATTTGCTAAATTTTTATTTTTTAGTATTTAATTACTAAAATTTATAAAAAAAAATAGTATAACATTTAAGTGGATATAAATTGGATATGTTTAAATCCATATCCACTTAAATGGATTGAATCTTGAATCCAAATTATTTTTAAAAAATATGGACATAGATTTAAGATCCAATACATTTAAAAAGATATGGATTAGATATGGATTAGATTCTTAAAAATCTAATCTATGCCAACCCCTAATCAGAATATTGTTTGACACGTTCCAAATCACTGAATAGGATGCCATGGCTTATGACTGAACCACGTTCAAGATGAGGGGCTCCAAGGCTTTGCTCAATTTCCCACCCAAAATTGTTGCTGCTGCTGCAATTGAGTTATCTTTCAACAATAGTAATAATAATAACAATCACGATGTTGTTTCTGATTCCAGTACTGGTTGCTCTTCAACGAATAATTCCGCTTGGGTTAATTAGAATTAGTTAGAAAGCACAAATAGCACAGGTTAGCTAAATGGGGTTCAACAATTAATTGTAGAAATATATTTTTTTTTCTCAACTAGGTTGGCTTGTTACAATTGTAATTATTTGTATCTATCTGTTCGTGACTATTTGTAAATTGCATTTGTTGATTTGTGGAATAAAGATTGAATCTTAAGGATGAACAATCATTTTAAAAAATTTTAAAAAAATTTGTGGGATTAAAACTGTCACAATATTTAAATAATTATATTTATAATAAGATAATTAATTTTAATATTGTGGTGGCTTTTAATCATTATTGTGATAGAATTAGTTATTGTAAAATCTAAATGTTAATAGAAGACTGGAGTTTCAAATTGGAAAATTGAAAAAAAAGGGTAAATAGTCATTTTCGTCCCTAAATGTGTAAAACGTTGACAAATCTGTCTCTGAAAGATAAAAATTCAAATTTTTGTCCCTGAAAGTGAAAAAATGTGACAAATTTATCTTTTCGTTAACTTTCTTTCGGTTACCGTTAATATCAGAGACGAATTTGTCAGCGCACTACACATTCTATGACAAATTTGTCAGCTCTCTACCTACAATATAATTTAATCTTCATATTCTCCCTTTTCTAATTATTACAAGTATAAAATTATAATAAACACTTAAAAATTAGGAAAACAAACATAAGTTAAAACAAACATAATAATAAGTATAATATTGATTAATAAGTATAGTTTGTATGTTGTTCTAAAATTTATATTGTAACAACATTAGATAATGACAAAATCAAGTTGAGTTTCATTTTTTTAAAAGGATTAATTTAATGACTGTGCATTTTTGTTTGGATTTCATATTTTGGGTAAGGTACTCTCACATTAGAAATTTATTGATTAATAAGCATAATTTGTATGTTGCTCTAAAATTTATATTGTAACAACATTAGATAATGATAAAATCAAGTAGAGTCTCATTTTTTTTGAAGGATTAATTTAATGACTGTGTATTTTAATTTGTTTGAGCCTCATATTTTGGATAAATATTATCTCATATTTTTGCTTTGAAATTTCTAATATGACAGTAACTTACCCAAAATATGAGACCTAAACAAAAATGTATAGTCATTAAGTTAATTCTTACAAAAAAAAATAAGACCTAACTTGATATTGTCATTACCTAATGTTATTATAATATAAATTTTAGAATAATAAACAAATTATGTTTATTAATCAATATTATACTTATTATTATGTTTGTTTTAATTTATGCTTGTTTTCCTAATTTTTAAGTGTTTATTGTAACGTTATGCTTGTAATGATTAAAAAATAGAGAATATGAATATTAAATTATATTTTGGGTAATGCGTTGACAAATTTGTCCATAATATTAACGGTAATGAATGAAAGTTAACTAAGGGATAAATTTGTCACACTTTTTTCACTTTCAGGGACTAAAATTTGAATTTTCATCTTTCAATGACAGATTTGTTAACGCTTTACATGTTCATGGACGAAAATAACTATTTATCAAAAAATTAAAATTATATATGAAAAATTTTAAAATTTTATGTATAAAACAAATAATTTCAAAATATAATGAATCAAAAATTAGAAAGGTTTTTAATTTCAATAGATTAGCCGCAACATAACCAATAAATTACTCCGGTCAGTTTTGATTGAAGTTTCAATTGGCTTTCCAAATGGCTGCTGCGTTAAATTTGTCAATTAAGTTCAAATTTCAACAAAGTCAGGCACCTTCAATAGAGTTCTGCAATCAGTTATTATTAAAAATGACATCCAATTTGCTTATAAATTATTATTATTATTATTATTATTATTATTATTATTATTATTATTATTATTATTATTATTATTGTTATTATTAAATAAATCTGATCTAAAAATTATACTAGTATTTGATTAAATTTTATTTGTTATATATTCTGTTTTTATCTTTTACTCTTCATAATAAACCATTAAATTTTACAAAAAAACTATCAATTTTTTAGGAAATTTTAATTAAATATTATATTTTCTTATTATCAAATTTTAATTACTATACAATCACTTTTTATACCTAGCTTTTTAAAATTATAAAATTAATAGTAATTTTATCTTTTTGTTAAAAAATCATATATGAAGATTCTATATATTTTATTAAAATTTTCTTTTTCACTTATAACAAGATATCGTCATAGTTGGAACTGGTATTATAAAATTTGATCCGATCATTGACACGGTTGAGGTAATGGGTTAGTAATTCAATCGGTGAGTTAGTAATTGGCCCAATTTGACCTAGTCTATATTAAAAAATTTAAATTATATTATATATAAGTATAACTAACATTATTTGGTTAAGAAAAGTCCATCCATAGTTTCATACTCAAAAATTTAAAACAACAATTGAAGTATTAAAGTTGATAATACAAGTAAAGTGTATTAATAATAAAAGAGAGTGTAAATAGCCACTACTTAAATCAAAACATAAGTCCAATTTTTAATAAACAAAACGAGTCACAATCCCAGTTTTCCAGATAAACTTTCTGCACTCCCATTATTGTTTTCTACACTTCCCATTAAATAATGAAAACGAAAAGTCCATTAGGAAATACAATTAGCCCATTTCGGAATGCAAAATGGAAACTACATGAAGCAATAAAAGGAGTACAGGAAGCAACATCCTAAGAGTATGTGGATCTTTCAAGATTAGGCCAAAATAAACAAAAGCCTTACTCCCCAATATATATAACCTTCTCTTCCTGACTTTCCTATTGCTGCTAGTCTGCTACAGTGCTTCGATGCTACCCTCTTCCTCTTCCTCTTCGATCATCATCGCTTCCCAGTGCGGCCGAAGTTCGACCCCTACCAAGTCGTCGACATCTTTGACTACATTATTGGATGCGAGGCCGGTGCGGCGAGTTTCCTCGTAGTGAGGCGATGGCGACCATGACGGCTTGCAATGCAACAATGGTCGGGTAGAGAGGCAACGAAAACGTTCACAACCTAGTCCAGGTTTTAAAAATCGTCCTGGTTGTCAGGTTTCCTCAAAGCTGGTTGGGTTTGACTGGGTCATCCTGAGTCATACTTGAACGGTCTAATAATGAAATCGATCGGGTTATGTCATCGGATCTCGGTTGGACCGGTCAGGCTAAACCAGGTTTTACAACTATGGTTGGAACTCATGAGATTAATCCCATAAGGAAGTAGAATATCAATTAAGGAAAAATTCCTCTCCTCACATATCCTACTTTATTCACATAATTAGGGATCAAACTCCTAACATATGCTTAAAGAACTCAAGCTATCATTTGTGTTATACATTGGAGTATTATATAATTGTTTAATTGTTTTTATTTCTCAACTTTTTCTTTCTAAGAACAATTTTATCTTTTTTATTAAAATTAAATATTATATTTTATCAAATTTTAGTTATTGTACAACTAATTTTTATCTCTTGAATTTGTAAATTAGAAAATTATTAATAATTTCATCTTTTATAAAGAAATCTGTACATTATATTTTATTAGTTCTAATTATTACTAAATCAGTTTTTATTTTTCTTGAGCTTGTTTAAACTTTAATGATTAAATTTTATTTTTTTGTTGTAATTGAAGGAGTTCTTGTTTCTCAAAGTGCTATTAGACTGATAGAAAATTATTATTAATGTAATTAAAATTTTTCAAACATCAATGTATTTATGAATATTTTGTATACAAATAAATGATATATATATATATATATATATTTGTTAATATTTTTTTTATGGTTGATCTTCTTGTCATTCGAGTTTGGATTTACGCTTGTGGAAGTGAAAACAGAAAGATAAACAAATTGTCATTTTGACACCTTGGTGATATGCATTAAATGTCTCAATAGACATTTTTAACTAAGAAATGGATTTAAAAAACATTAATTTTAAATTATAAAAAATTATTTAATTATAAGAGATTGTAGTAAAAATTTAATATAGTAACAATAGAGTAATATGATTTTGAGTAATACTTGTCTTAAAATATTTAAAAATAACATCACAAATTAATATAATTCCATAACATAGATAATTAGATATCAAAATGTTAAAAAAACATCATTGTCCAAGTTTAAACAAACAAGTAAAAAAAGATCACAAACATAAATAAATAGTTAAATAAGTTCAAGTTCAACATATGTTCGTAAACAAGTTCAACATTTTTGTATGGGCCAAGTAACATAAGCTAAGTCATTGTTGTTTTCAAGAACTCCTTCTTCATTAAAGAACTCACAAGAATCTCCCATTTTAACTTCATGATCAATATTGCTTTCAATTAAATTCATGTCTTTCATGGGATTGCGTTATGCTTCATCAACATCATCATCATCATCATCATCCAAATTTAAAGGACCTATGACAAAAAAATTAGATAGAAAGTAGTAATTAGCATCTAGAGATAACATGTATGAAACAAATTTGAAATAAAAAATATGACTAAAATATACCAATATCATTTGAAAGTGGTTGGATGGTCATATTTGCAAGGTCTTTGCATAAGGCATCCACCTCCTCATTGGTTAAGAATGGTGGTGAATCCTCCATTACCCAATCAAAATGGTCATCAAGTGTTTCCAAATTAATAGGATCATAGTTTTGTTGTTTCTTTTTCCTAAGCACATGTACAAATATGCAACCATATGTAATATAAAAAGATAAACAATGAAAAAAGAATAAAAATATAATAATACCTATTTTGAAACCTCAAGTTGTAATGAACATAGACTAAATCATTAAGTTTTTGATGTTCCTAACCTATTTTTCTTAATGAATGTGCTCAAATACACTCCAATTCTGCTTACAGTTTGAAGTACTACAAGTTTGGTTTAAAATATGAATAACCAACTTTTGCAAATGTGGTGCCCCACATTCATAAGATGCCCACCATTGATCTAAAATATTACATGTCATAAAATAAATTAATAACAAATAAAGTCACAACTCACAAATAAATATTAAGAAGGATTACAATTTACAAGTTATGAAAGTTACCTGGTACGACTATATTTCGTTCATCCAAAACAACTTGTCTTCCAAAATCCAACTTAGCATTGTTGTAAATTCTCTTCTCACTAGTTAGCTTAGTTCGCAATTGACTATCTCTGTGAGCATATCTTTCAATGACATCCAACAAACTAATTGTTGTAGTCATATGTTGTTCAAATTCTTCCTCATTAAACCGACAAACAAGATTTAACCAATAATCCTCAACATAGAGATTTTTGTGAAGATGTGAATCCCAATGATGATCTAAGATTTTCAAGTAAGGCTCTACTTTGTTTTATTTCTTCAAAACCTCTTTGTCGTCTCTTCTCTAGCTTTATACATGGCTTGATAAGGAAAACCCATAGAAGGTTTATCTTCACTATCAACCATATGCAACACACGTACAAGTGGTTCAGTCAGTTTCACTATATCAACATATTTACTCCAAATCCCAGAGTCTAAGACTTGTTCCACAAATTGTTTTTCCTTGGCTTCATTGACATAAACTGATCTTGTCCATTCTTTAGATGTTATAATGACTTTTAATGCATCTTTTTGAGTCAAAATACTCTGCAAAGCAATGAAATTAGTGACAAAGTGAGTAGGAGCAGGACAAAGTATTTCCCTTCCACTTGCATACTTTCTCAAAAAAAAGCATAGCAATGATTATAAATATATTTAGTAATTTTTGAGGCATGTGACATGGCCTCACTAACTTCTTTCAATTTTTTCATGTCTTGCAACATCAAATTGATGCAATGTGCTGCACAAGGAGACCAAAACAGTTTAGGAAACTCTTTTTCTAGCAATACCTAGCAGCAACAACATAATTGACAATGTTGTCATTTACTATGTGAACTACATTTTCAGGACCAACACGTAACACGACATCCTTGAAAAGCTTAAACAATAAATCAACAGATTTAGAAGCATGAGAGACATCAACAGATTTTAGAAAAATAGTTCCTTAAGGACAATAAACCAAAAAATTGATAAGAGTTCTCTTTTTCCTATCAGTCCACCCATCTATCATAAGAGTACAACCAGTTTTTTTCTTCAAATAGAACGATAATCATCCATAAGTTTATGCACATCATCAACCCAACTATTTAAAAACTCACCATGAAAACAATGCATACTTGGATCCTTGTATCTTGGACTCATGCTACATAGAGCATTTGTAAGGACCCTCCTCATGGCGCGGTTGGCGCCAGATCCCGCGCTGGTAGCGCCAGGGATCTTTGGAAGAAAACCCTGTTAAGGGTGTGGCGCGGATGGCGCCAGGGATGACGCTGATGGCGCCAGACCCACTGGAACTTGACGCCTAGAGCGTCAGAGCCACGCGAGGGGCGCCAGAGGTTTCCCAGCCCGCGCGGATAGCGCCATAGGTGGCGCGGTAAGTGGTCTGGAAAATCAAGTTTCACTGGAATTCCACGCGGTCAGCGCCAGGTGTGGCGCGGAAGGCGCCATAAGTCAGGGAAGGTTGGCGCTGATGGCGCCAGTGTGGCGCGGGTAGCGTCACAGGTTCTGGAAGGTGGCGCTGGTGGCGCCACATAAATCGCCATGGTGGCGTGGTTAGCGCCAGAGGTGGTGCGATCCGCGCCAGACCTCGGGCAGGCCCAATATAAAGGGAAAAACGCGAAATTGGAAGGAGAAAACTGTTCCTTCTTCTTCCCCACGCCCAAACCTCCATTGTTGGAGTGTCCAAGCTTCCTTAGACCTTATATACTAGCCTAAACACCTTCCTATGACCTATAAACTTGAGAGAAACAGTTGGAAAGCCTTAATCCTTCATTTCTGCTCTTGAAAACCCTTTTGTGAGTGAGAAGTGAAATCTCCAGGAGAAACTCAGAGAACTTGAGTTTGGCGGAGCCCCAAGGTGTGTTAAGGACACCAGAGCTCAAGGAAGCTGTCTTGAGGTCTTTCTAGTTGCCACTGAGGTAAGAAACTCGAGTTTCTCCGATTGATTTTGAATTTGGGGTTTTCTGAGAATAGTGACCCATATGTGATGGGGCTTGAATTAGCCCAGGGTCCTGTTGAGAAACTTGTTTAGAACTGTCTAGTGATGAAGGATTAGCTTTTAGTTTTTGATTAGGTGAATTTTGAATCTTGGCTCTGTGATATGCATGTGTGGCTGTGGAATGAGTCACTTGTTGTTCTTTGGACATGCATGAGCCTTGATTGAGTCTGTGTTGAGCCTGAGAGGCTAATTGAACGGTACCTAGATTGAGGCTTAGACCGTTCCAGTCATATGTTGAATTATGAGGCTGAAATGAGCTGATGCTCAGTCATATGGTTGCATTGAGTCTGGGAGGACTCAGATGCTTGGTACTCAGCCTTAGTGAATCTTGTATATGTTTATGATGGCCTAGTGTGCGCTGGGCTGAAATTGTTGAACCCTAGGATAGGTGAATTCTAAATATGCTATGTATTGCTGTGCTTGAATGCCTGTTGAGTTGGTTTTGTTATGGATATATGCCTTGAATAGGGTTTGACACTGAAGGTGTCAGTGGTGGGAGCCACAGAGCAGGGACAGGATTGCAGAGTGATCTATTGCCAGGTAAGTTCAGTGTCCCTGGGGATGATTTTCCCATCTTGTGCGCCGCACCACACTCCGGGGGAGTGTTGGGACTTTTGGCAAGCGTACCAATTGTCGTTGTAAGTTACAAAATTTATAAAAGTTCGTCTCCACAGGGACTTGAGCTTACTCAGTTAATCCAAATATAATTAAACAGTTCAATAGTTATGTACAAGTAGGTTGAACGATATTTCATTTGTTGTTGCAGGTGAAGTAAATTAACTAAACTTAACAAAAAATGA
>PYAF01005502.1:170130-183422 GCA_007407185.1 Glycine tomentella
ACGTGCTTGTTTACAATCTAAACGTTATGCTCTATTCCTAGCAACGTAACGTAAAGAGTAAATTAATTCAGTTCAAACCCTTAAGATTACTTTCCAGTCTCACTTAGGATTTAAGTTCGTGATACTAGTGATCAAGTAGCATCAAGCGTTAAGTACAGAATAAATTTACCAATAATAAATAGAACGATTCATGCATGAATATTAAAAGAAATATAGGACTAAGAAGATTACATCCAACCTCTGAAAAGCTAGCCCAGCATGGAGAGAACCTCCTCTCGGAACGAGCTGCTAAACGTTTCCATCCTTGCTTCTCTCACTTTCCTAACCTACTTAACCCTACTATTTAGAAGCCTAAAGACTAAGAAGAAAGCCTAAGCTAGTGAGGGAGAGAGAAGCTCCCAAATGGTGTGTTTTTCCTCTCCAAACCGTGGCCTATTTATAGCATTTTGGTCCAGCAAGCTTAACTCGCCCAGGCGCCCAATTCCTTCACATTTTGGTCGCCTGGGCGACTTGGTAGGTAAGGCCAATAATTTAAGCTCGCCCAGGCGACCTAATTAGGCATAGTTTGGTCGCCCAGGCGAGTTAAACATCTTCTGGAATGTTTCTTTTGGGCCTTTTGGGCTGAATTGCTGGATGTACCTCCCTGTTTGCTTCTCTTGGACATTTATGCTTGCTTTTAATTTACGGAAGCTCCGGAAATCCTTGGAATCTATCAAATTACAAAACATGTTGGATTAATCTTCCGAAATATGACAATGACATGTATACAAGCAATGGGAGCTATTTAACTAGGTTTAGGGTAAATTTATGATAAAAGCTTATGAAATCAAAGGATAAGTGCCTTTATTTAAAGCATGATTTTAACTGATTTATGGCACTTATCAGGGAGTGGTGGTCATTTCATGATGCATGCATTGGTAATTGCATTTTCATAATGATATATGTATGCATCTATGATTGTGATATGATATGCTTGTGATGGATCTATTGGCCATTAGATAGGCGTTGATGATATCCGCCAGGCGTTGAGGTAGCTCCGCTATGTTACTGAGATAGGCGTTGAGGTAGCTCCGCCATGTTTGTTGATTTAGGCGTTGAGGTAGCTCCGCCAAGTTTGGATGTTTAATATATTGTTATGAGGGCCAGTGGGCCATTTGTTTGTGATTGCCTGATGTATGTGTTGTGGAAAGTGGGCCAGGGTGGAGGAGATTCCTCCAAGGACCTTGAGCTTACTGAGATGTGTATCTCACCCCATGTGGGTATTTATGATTTCAGGTGACTCTTCTGGCAGAGGAGAGCAGTCTCAGGGCAGGAGGTCCAATAGAGACTTGGGCTGCTTGATTGAGAAGCAGTAGGGAGAGCTGAAGGCTCAGTGTTATTTTGTTTGTTTTTTTTTTGTTCCTAGATGAGGGATGGTGTATGGGTACACCTGTTATGTATAGTTCTGTATACCCTCAGTGAGGACAATTATTCTTTTGTATCACCACGGTGTGGTGAAGACACTGATGTATATGTATGTACAGAACTGTTAAGGATATGATATGTATTTCCTCCTGAGTATATTATGGATGTTTATTTATCTGTCTATGGTTATGTTCGAGAAACTGGATCAGCAGGGGCGTGATTTATGTGCCTTATATGAATGTTTGCTTTAATCTGTTTTATTCCATACATAACAAATCAAGAAAAGCGATTCTGTGCTTCCGCTAAGTTGTTATTTGTGAATTAAGCGCTAAACTGATATTATTAATGATAACACACCGGAGGCCTACATAGGCTGAAAATATGTTGAATTAGCTGCATTAAATGGAATAGATACATCAATGAACCATTTAATAATAGCAAGGTCACACCTTCATATCACTTGTTTATTTTGCAGCACATTTTCAAGGTAGGTTGAGATCCAGGAGTGGCTCTAGGCTGAAAATAATTCCCAATGCAACCACTTGTCTTCACCTTTTCAGTTGCCTTTTGTGTTAGTTCACATTGTTGTTGCACTTCTATTGACACTTCACCACCTTCTTCACTAAGTGGATAAAAATCATGTTCTTCATCAATTCTTCTCTTCTAATTCTTGCTCTTATTTTATTTAATATTCTGTTTCATTTGATAACAAACATCAGGAGACACCTTTTTTCACCAGCCAAGTGACCCTTAAATCTATTAATTCCACCTCCCCTAACAATTTTATCACAATAAATACACATCATAGAAATCTTGTCACCCTCCTGAATGAGCTTACAATGTGCCCAAGCTATGTCAGTCTTCCCTCTAAAATTGGGCCTTGAATTTTGAGTAGATGCTTCTTAGGATGTTGGTGTTTCACAAGATGCCATCTATGATACAATTAAACACTTAATAATGACCCTAAATTAGGAATACTAATCTTCTATCAGATATGTATATAACTAATGAACCTACAAAATAAATTCACACCATATGTATATGACCAATGAACCAACAAAAATCAAAACAAATCAATATCAAAGTACCAAATAGGAAAATACAAATGCAGTGAATGTAGTCCACCAATACCAGTCACATGGATCAATATAGAAATTATCTTAGTCCTTGCAAATTATGTCTTTTTTTTGTGTGCTATGGTATTAAAATTAACTCTTGCAGGCACTTTGTCTTCCCCATGAATGGATGAAAATTTACAATCAAGTATAACTTATAAGAATGGAAAAGGGAATTTTACAGTTTTGGCTGGGACAAGTTTTTGGTTTTTTTTGTTGTCATACATTATTGGAGGAAATGATTTAGGACAACCTTCACAACAATTGGTGTGCAACGGAATTGGTGAACACATTGGTAGCAAAATGGAATTCAAAATGTGATTATTGTATTGTTCAGTATTTTACATTTTTTATGGCATGACTATACACAAAGGTATCACGACTATGATATAGGGGATCTCATTTAGAAAAATGTGGCCCTTGTTATGTCTGAAAGTATATAATATTCAATAACAATATAGCTGTAACACACCTTTGGACTTTGATGATCGACTCGTGGTGCAACGTGTGGCATGATGGTGCAACGTGGAGAGACCAATAGAGTAACGAACAACGACATAGCCTATGGCATGCACGACTGACGATGCAACCTGTGAGAGCGACAGACGGTGCGACCTGTGAGAGCGACGGACAACAACCCATGAAGGTGATGAACGATGCAACATGGAAAGATCGAGAGAGCGACTGATGACGGCGCCGTGAGAGCGAGAAGACTGCAATAGGAAGGAACAAGGAAGCGAAGAAGGACTAAGGATTTCTAAATCAAAATATCACAAACCAAAACGATGCTGGTTCAGGATCCACAAAGGAAAAAGGAAGGATAATGACCCAGTTCGGGTTGACGGGTCACTGGTTTGACCATAACCTGGTCAGGTCGCTCCAAGTCAAAAGCACACCCGATCAAACATAAGATTCTACCTGGTCCAGCTATCAGGTGTCGATCCGACTGGTTGGGTTGGTTCGAGTTTTCAAACTTTTCCCTAAACCCTATGAACCAAAAAAAACTGAAATCCTACATTTCCCTCCTTCATTTCTCTAATCAGTCGTGCACCTGCAACAATATACAACTTTTTGTTTTTATCTCTCCCCAGCTACTCTGTCACCAGGCATCGCTTGCCATCATAAGAAATGATTTTTGACAGTGGTGTCCCCAGCTACTCCATCACCACCATTGTCCTCCTTTCTTCTCTCCTTCTCTACTTCATTATCTGTCAAATTTTGGTTTTATTTTCTCATATCTAGAAACCTAGATCTAGGTTTGATTTCTTTGTAACATTTCCCCGCATCTTTAAAGTGTCTTGTAACATTGAAGTAACTAGTAATATTTGAAGGGGTAGAGGAAAAACACAAGACTACACAACTAGTTTTTGTCGGAGAAACATCCGAGGAACAAGGTTCGGTGCCGAGTGGGATTGTGATTCAACTGTAAAATTCATTGAAATATTGTCTAACTCTAAGTCTCTTCAATGTTGTTGATCTCTAATCTTGTATTGCCATTTTATATGTCTTAGCCTTTAAAAACATTTTTTTGTGTTTCAAGTCACTTTTTCTTTTCTTGTTCCCTTTGACCTTGCCATAACTTCAAGTTTTTGTCTGTATACAAGCTGCTTGATAAGGAGAATAATTTTGGAAAATTGGAAAATTTTGGAACAAGGAGAAGAATGTCTTGCACCACCTTCAATGTTGTAGCTTCTTTGAATCTTCATGGATGCACTAAGACAACAATATCTAAATAGTTTCTAAACAAAAATTTGTCAGATAATAGAGTAGAGAAGGAGATAGGAGAGGGAGGACGACAATGGTGCCAAAGGGTGCACCATTGTCGAAAATAATCTCCAATGGCGACGAATGGTGGTAGGTGGTAGAGTAGCTAGAGAGAAGAAGAGATGTGATGGTAATGGAAGATGCATCATAATATTATGGAATAAAAACTATTTTTTGTGTGCATCATATACAAGGAAATTTACTTTCACAGTGTATTATGACAAATATAATCATATAATGTAACTCTAATTCACAAATATCTTAAATGATAAACTATTAGTATCTTTCTAATGATAAAATAAATGATCTCAAGTATTTATTTATCTTAAATCTCAGCAATTTTGATATTTGAAGAGTGTCCTTGGGTCTTTCTTCATTGAATCATTGGTAGCAACCCCTTAGCCCTATTTTTCTTATCTTTTTTTTATTCATTTTAGATTTTTTTATTCATATTTTTTTTGTTTTGCTTATTGTTTTTCCTTTTCTTTTATCCTTTTTAATTTTGATTTTTCTTCTTCTTACGTTGTAATGTTTGCAAAATAAATTTTAAAAAATTAATTAATAAATGACTAAATTTAAGATAAATAAAAAAAATGAAAATGAAAATTCTTTTTCATTAGTATGTTAACAGAAAAGGGGATGCTCGTAAAAATTATAAAGCTTAAAGTTCAATTAGAATGAAATTAAAATTTATGTCTATTTTGCAAAAAGAAAATAAAAATAAAATTTTGGGGAGTTGGTTCTTCTTTTTCTCGAAAGAATAAATAAGAAACTCCCAATCAATGAAGCACCAAAATCTCAAACTTCTGTCATATATCCCAACTCATTCAGTTTGAGCCAAGTGACTAAAGATGGAGACTTTACTACCAAATTGCCAAAACGAAGCAAAACTAAGTTAACTGTAGGATCGAAGGATTTTGCCAACATGCTAGCACTTACCTAATAAACTGCAAGTGTAATGTCATTTCTTATTTTTATAATCTGACATGCCAAGATTTGTTTTTGTTAGAACCATTTTGAGAGCCTGACTTGAGCCACTCACGTTTCAAACAATTTCGAAACTAGTTTCCAAGCAAATTTTAGTTTTATAAGTTCCCGTATATCAAATGTAAAATAGCATAAATAATGTGATCCTCATTAGCTTGGCACTTCCTTTCCAAATGCTATTTTTCTTCTTTTTTTTATAACGTGTCAAAATTTTACACTTGATACAATAACTCGATACTTTTGAACATAATATTTATACATATTTTACAGGACCTAAATACTGTAATTGACTAAACCATGCAACATGGAAGAGGATAAAATGGTCCAGAACCTCATGAAGGAGAAGCATTGGGGTCTGTAATGGAGATAAGTCGGACCTCATACAAATCTTTTTCGCCCTTACCTGCACCCAATTATTATGTAAGAATGCATTCACTCATTTCTGCATATTTTGTCCATTTTAATATGTTAAACTATTCACTTGGTCCATATAGTTGTCCTCATTTTAAGTTTTAGTTTCTATATAACGAAATTGCAAGTTTTAGTCCCAACAAATGTATAGAAGTTTTGGTCCCTATTGTTAACACTTCTAAATGCTGCTGCTGCAAACACTGCTACAGAATTTTCAGAAAAGTATAAAACCACTAGAAAACATGGAAAACTTTCTGTAGTTGTTTTATACTGTCAGAATCTTTTTTATAGTGATTTTACACTGCCAGAATTTTTAGCCACATTACTAACAGTGTTAACAAGAAGGACCAAAAGTTAACTTTTAGGCATGTCGAGGGACTAAAATTTACAATTTTTTCATATAGAGACCAAAACTTGAAATGCACTAGAAGGACCAAATGAATAGTTTAACCTAATTATTAAGTATTAGAAATTTAGCACACAATCAGAATATGAATTTTCAGACTCACCAATTTCAGCTGTAATTCCTGGTCCAAAGAATGAAGTAAATTTTGCCTAAACACAATTGAAGATTAAGAAATAGTTAGCACCAATATCTTGCATATTAAAACTCCAGAGGATTTAAGAATCGCAGTGAATAGGATTTGGATTAATTCAATTCCAAAAGCAACAGTCCTCCAAGGTTAAAGCTTTCTGTCTGTCTATAATATGGTTATGGACAGTGTTAGGAACAAAGAATTATAATGGCAAAGAAAAGAAAGAATTTTATTGAATAGGGATGGGAAGAACAGTAGGAGAGAAAACTCTCCTCCAAGGGTTTCCCCTTCACAAAGGATTTCTCCTTTCATAAAGAGCTAATGCTTAATCTACAAATTATAACATCCCCCCTCTCTCCTATCCTTCTTCCCCTATTTATATCTATTAAACCCCTCTAACTAACTAACTAACCCCTTAACTAACTAATCAATATCCTAAGTAGTAACTAATTCCCCCTTCCTCATAGTCCTAACACAGGGATAACCTGTTATGAAGAGTACATTTTATCTCTTGAGAATTGTTTTAACTTCTATGCAATTTTGGAGTTTATAAAATATAAAGTGAAGGATAACCCCAAAGAGTTGTGGATTTTTTTCCCCCTAACAACAAGGTTCATAACTATTCCTCTTTTTACAGAATCTTTGCATAGCCAACATTTAGATTCTGCTCTACCCAAATTTATCTAGTTTACCCCAACATTTTCCACTTGTACGGCAGTAACTAAGCAATTTTTGGATATCAGACGGACAGAATAGGTTGGGACTAGTTTATCTTACTCCCTACCCAACTCAAAATTTTGATACATCAACATCAACAACACCTTTAACCCAAGTTAATTGGGATCGGTGGTAGATGAACCCAATGATAAATACGAGGAAGGTGAAAAAAAGGGAGGGGAGAAAAAAAAGAAAATAAGACAAAAGAAAAAAAATAAGATAAAAGAAAAGAAGGTGAAAGGAGGGAAAAATTGAAGAGGAAAAGAACTAAAAAGGGATTGTCTGAAACATAGAGATAATAACAGGTCTAACCCTCCACCAAACTTATAGTTTTTCTCCATTACGTCCTAAGATACACCTTCTGCAAATCTTATATTTGAACTTAGCTTGATGATAGATGGAACAGACTGGATCAACTTAATTTGTTGACATGATATATCAATCTTAATATTATATATAACTAAACTATTAAATTAAAAGATGTAAAAATAATGAATGTATATTTTATAATATATATTTAATATTATGAAACAAATATTATCAATATATGAAAAATGTTATCCATAAAGTCAAGAAGTCTTATCATTAAATATAGAATTATTAAAAATATATAAGTTTTAAAAGAATATAGGACACCACTCCGGGTTGAGGCAGCCTGAAATATAACCCAAACCAGCTCTCAACATTCTGAGTCTAATTTCTAAAACCAAACATGTCAAATTAATTTGGTGCAGGCTGACTTAATGGGACGGTATAAGTTATAAACACCCTTAATAGTCATAATTCTATATTACCTAGTTTTATATGTCTAATCAAATTCTTTGAAACACTGCCAGTTAAAAAAAACGGGGTAGGACTTTGAAGAAATTTTCTGTTTGTAGGCATTTGGAGCTTTGGTTAAAGCGGAATGATTGAGCTTTGAACTGACAATTCGTATCATTGCAACATTTTTTAGCACAGGGATTGTGAATTGGATTTTTTTGTTAAAAATACAAGGTGAAATGAGATTTAGGTTTTGGTATTACTGTCCTTTGATTCTTCTATTCTGATTTTCTCTTTGATTTTAAACATCACTCCCCTCACTGCCAAAAAAATTACTAGCAAAAGATTGCAAGAGTTATCTAGTTTCTAGCACTTTAGTTCTCTCCTTCAAGATCCAAAGAGTCCCATCATCTTCATGAATATGTGAAAAAAATGAATATAAAATTTATAGAATTAAAAATATACTCTCCAGGAAAGAAAGCTGAATACCTGTCTTTGTTCAAAATCTGACAACTGCAGAGACTTGGCCTCAAAAACTAAAACCAAACAGTATTTACCATCTTGTGTGACCTAAGATGTATCCACATCAACAGAGAGGATTAATATAGGAATGACCAGAGTCTAATTAATATAAATAATTCTCTAACTAATATGTTAGGTAGCCTCTCAGATCAACAGAAAGGGTTAATATAGGAATGACCAGAGTCTAATTAATAACAATAATTCTCTAACTAATATGCTAGGTAGCCTCAGATCAATGGATATTCTTGCATGAAGAATAATAACAGGTTACCATTTCAAAAGTATGATGGATTTCCCTTATATATACAGAATATTAGACTAGACTAGAAGGTTTTTGTACTAATGACTAAATCCTGAGAAACCAAAATGGGTTATGTAGGCCAATTCTATTTAAATGAAAAGACAATATTGAGGGGATCTAATCTCAAGACAAAAAATAGATGCTGGAGACTAGAGGTTTCCTATTGGCAGCACTGATTCAAGGAAAGGCTTTAATAGAAATTTCATGAAAAAATAATAAATACATTATATAAAAGATTGAATGATTAACGGAAAAGATACCACAAATGCCAAAAGTGCTGAATTAAATTGGGCTTTAAATTAGACTAGAATTCAAAATATGTTCTATTTTGGACTTTAAAGTTTAAATTACTAAATGTCAAGGGGACTAAAATGGAATTTCAAGACCAATATAAATGCACCTAGAGTGAATTAATAAAAGAATTAAGAGTAGCTTTTATACTCTGAACCAACAGAAATACACTGAGATGACCCAAAAATGGCAGAGACAATACAAAAGGTATTTAGAAGAATCTCTCGGCACTCAAAGAAGACCTGAGAGATTGAGTTTAATCAAAATGAAACCTGTGAAAGGGTACGCAGATTGTTGAGGTGGCCAGGTGGGCAGCTATAAGGATAGAGGTTATACGCTTAAGATGTGGTAAGCCTCAATGATATACCAACAAAAGTTCGAACAAATATAGTTAAAGCACACCAAAAAACATATATGTAAGTTTAAAGCAGCTCATAGATGGGATAGATGATAGTGTATGTATGAGAGAAGAGATATGAACTGGTACCATAAATACATTCTACTAATTTTTCTTTTAAAGTAAAATGAGATATATGCCATTGTTTTGTTTTCTGTGTTTCCAAATGATCTAGTATGTGATATGAAAAAAAATATTCATAATGACATGAGTACTTCTTCACGAATTGATTGTAGAACAGGAGCACTTCTCCTTGGTATTCCTCCTCCCTGAAACAGAAAGCAGATAAAATTATGTCTCAGAACTGAAGAACATATCACAGGCTGCAGAAGAAAGATTAAATCACACTTGCAGTGACGGCAAATCGTGGCCAGCCTTA
This sequence comes from Glycine tomentella, assembly GCA_007407185.1. Taxonomy (NCBI): domain Eukaryota; kingdom Viridiplantae; phylum Streptophyta; class Magnoliopsida; order Fabales; family Fabaceae; genus Glycine; species Glycine tomentella. The sequence goes on from PYAF01005502.1 coordinate 179,717, forward strand.
TTATTCAGCTAATGCTGCTGGTATGGATGAAGATTGCTAGAGATGTAGTATGGAAAAATATTCATGTGTATTGCCTAATAGTTAGAACTTTCGGATAGACAAAGATATCAGAAAGTATTAAGAACGATTCCTTTTGCCCCTGTTTGGAACCAGTTCACCTAAATTTAAGCTATAGGGTGAATGCTTGGAAATGGGCTTTTATTTATAACAGACACATAACATATTGTCAAAACATGATCAGGGTTCAAGTATTGCGTTGCATTTCAAACACATATAGAGAACAGAGATGAGAAAATGTTACTTTTATGTTTCACTGAATTCCTCAAAATATGAAAATGGAAAAATTAATAATATACAGAAAGATAACAAGTACCTAAAACATAATTCACTAATTCAAATAACATACTTGGCCATATTGGAATATCCGTTTCAATGCCTCATCCAAATGTTGCTCATCTCCATAGCGATATCTGGTAACATCGATCTTCACCTGGGAAAGCACAAGATGGTCAACAATACATTTAATATTCAAAACAATCTAGATTAGATAGACTAGCAGTGAGTAGATACGAGTGATTAGAGGAAACATTGAATCTAATGGTAATAAACAAACAAACAAAATACATTTTGAAAATCATGCAGGGATTTGATATTGAATGAGATTAATTTTGCATAGAGAATGGACAGCTGTATGTCATTCACGAGGATGCTACTCAAAACAGACTCAGTGCCACAAGGTTTGGGTTGCCAACAAATGAGTGCAGAACAGAAAACACAGGAACAATTAATAAATGAGTTGAATCTAGTTAAAATCCTGCAACCTAAATTAATCAACATTTTATGTCTGGTTAGTGGTGTGTATATGGTTTGACTCATGCATGTTGGCCAATTAAACTGTAGAGCCTTTTAGAATATACATTGAAAATGACCATTTTACCTAAGCAATTACAAAATAGAATAGAGAGATGCCAAATTGGCAATTTTAACCCTCGATATAAATGACCAGAACCTAGACATCACATCATGTGCTTCCTTAAATTACCCAATCTTAATTGCTATTAGATAAATGGTATAAAAGAAAAGTTTTGGACATCTTGGATTTTATTTGCACAATAAATAAATAGGTTAAATAGGCATAGTCAAGGTTAACCTTTCAATTAGTCAGCATTGTCATCATGTCATGGCATATTTTAAAATGACACCAAGCCAGGTGGTAAGCATGAATCTATGGTGAGATTACCTGTTTAAGAATTGGAGTTGCACATTTTTCCCTCAAGCTTTGAGCATCTGAATATGTTAGGCATGGGACTGGCTTGAGTTCTGCATACTGCAAAAAACATGGCCCAATGACAAAATATGAATACAAAAAAGAAGTGACCCACAGGACCCTCCATTTTAACACCAATGCACAAACAAAAACTATGAAGCAACTGCATGAACATTAGGAAGGGGAACTTGTAACATGACTCTTGCACAATTTGTAATGATGAACGTCCATCTTATAAATTTATTCACATCAGTAGAACTTTCTTCACCTTGAGTGCCATTCCAATAATTGCAAGAGGGAAGCCATACGTTAACATTATAGCTGACCATTCAGATCCAGGGAGAAGATTAAAATATGCCCCAAAACCATAGCTGCATGAAACAAAAAGATCAACATAAGAAACAGAAGAACTTAATGTATTTTATGAAATCAATGAAGAAGGTGAAGAAAGAAAATAAAACTCACGACAAGAGTGAGAGTCCAACACCTAGACCAACCACACCAATTGAAAGCTGCAACCATTTAACAATATCTTGAGAATAAATAACATAACTAGTTATAAAACTTTATGTAGTGAGGGCAAGCACAAGCACATAAAGCAGTGAATCAGCAATCTGAGATGAGTGACATGAACCACAGAAACAGAACTTCAACTATATTCAAGAGTTCCCTAAAAGAGTAAGAAAATATTATAGAAAAATCACCAATTCACTGGCATATATCATTTGTCAAGAGACAGCTAGGAAGAAATCTTACCAGCAATTTGTGTAAATCCATTCAAGCCATAGTATATATCATCAATAATTCAATATTTCTTTTCTTACTTCTCTGAGAAAAAACCACTGTTGTCGAATACTTCTCAAAATACAAATATATAAAAAGTAAAGCACAAGATACACAGATCCACACTTGTCTCTCATAAATCTATGTACTATTAATTGTATATGTACCCGCTAAAAAATAAAGCTTTATTTCATTAATTATACATTGTGATTTCGTTGCATTTGTTGATATCGCGACAAATTACGAACAAATGTGACTGATGTGGTCCCAATTGCGGTCGAGGACAGTTTAAAAATCTTGATGTTGCAGCCCAAATCATGATCGCAGACAGTATTTTCAAACCTTGATTAGTCCCAAACCCAATTGTAAGATGTAATAGCTGTAAATAATTTATGGACATGTAATAAGTTATTTTTATTTTTATAAAAGGTGGCTACTGAGGTTTGAGATTACTCATTGGCAAAATATGTCAATACAATAACATGATTACCCAAAAAACAATAATTAAGTTCTTCCAAACTCACCCTAAAACAAAGAGAAAGAAAAGCCTGGTTCCAGTAAGGAACAAAAGTCAAAAACACCAACCTTAGAAATGGAGAAGCCATCGTCGGAAACGACGGAAGATTGAGCGGTGGAAGAATCAACGGCTCTGGGAATGAGGCACAACTTGGAGCTGAACCGCTTGCTACCGCCATTATTACCATTCGACACATATACGGATCCGAGCTGAACCTGAACGACTCGCGGCCGAGTCGGGTTGCTGAGTCGGGGACGAATCGAATGCGGAACGACACAGAGAAACCGGTGACCGGAGCAGACGGTGGCTCCACCTGGCATCGCAAACACCCACAACAGCGGAAATGCGCTCTTGCTTAATCGCTTCGCTCTTTCTTTGTTTCTTAGCCAACAGAAACAGAAAAAACAGAGTAAGAGGAAATGGGTTAGTTGCTCCTCAACCGCCAAAATTTGGGGTACGTGTCCTCGTTATCTTTCAGATAATTTATCAATAAAAATACACTAAATAAATAAATAAATAAATTCGAAAGTGTTGTTTTACTTATTGTTTTTAAATAAAATAAAATTGTGGTCTCTGGTTTTCTTCTTTTAATTTCCTTTCTTTCATCACAGAAAGTATAAATAGTATTAAGATTTTCTTAGTCTCTTGTGCTATATATATATATATATATATATATATAACCAAATTATTTTCAAAAGTGTGAGGCTTGATAATTTTTTTTAAAAGATAAAATATTTAAATTTAATCTATAAATCTATGAAACATGCGATAAATTATAATTGAATGACAAATTAATTCTTAAATTTTACAATTTAATGTTAAATTGGTCATTAAAAAATATAATTTATTATTAAATTTGTCTTTAAACATTATAACTTAATAATAAAATGGTCTCATTATAACATTATGATTTTTCTAATTTTTAATAAAGTGATTGAAAATAATTAAAAGAGATAATTAAATTTAATTTCATAAGAAAAATTAATTAATGAACATGTGTGATTTTTGTACGAAGGTTTAAATATATATATTTTTTTTTCTGGAAATAGGACTGTCTTACTCATTGGAAGTACAATAATACACTACTAAAGAAAGCTAACAATTAATAAAAGTGAAAATTTTAATTATAATTAGTCCAT
>PYAF01005502.1:183522-199245 GCA_007407185.1 Glycine tomentella
GAAAGCTAACAATTAATAAAAGTGAAAATTTTAATTATAATTAGTCCATAATAATTAAAATTATGTATTGGTAAAATTTTATTCTATTCCTTTAATGCTTATTAAAATAATAATATTTCAACACCGAAAAATAAGATTTTGAAATTTTTAGGCACTTAGAAAAATTATGAAATATTTTAAATTTTCTTAGATGTCAAAATTAAAATTAATAAGTCATTCATTTATGGATTCTAATACTTTGTTGGTGAGTATAACTTATTTTCATTCTCTATGAGAAGGCAGAATCTTTCTTTTCTCTTTCTAACCATTTGTTTATTTATTTTATTCTTGAAAAATGATTCATTGTTAGATTTAAGGTGATTTATTCGAGACCTTATCTAATCAACTAAATTTCTTCTACCTCCGAACTCCTACCTCGTAATTTATTCGAGACCTTATCTAAGCAAGAATGAAGAAGAAGAACCTTGATGGTTGCTTGAAGATATTTTTGCTTTTTACATCCCAATCAAGTACGATGACATTTGTAATTTATTTAAGTTTGATTCAAGTACATTGTTTTATAATCCTTGCATTGTATTTGCATTTCACATAAACATGCATTCATAGTTTCATTAAAATAAGAAAGCTGTTAAAAGATTTCAAAAGAATCTAAGTTCTAATGGCTATGGTTTTTGAAAAATGAAAACTTACCATTTTAATTGATTACATAGTGATTTAATCGATTATATGCTTTTGTTCTAAATCTGGAAAAGCCATGAAGAACACTTTAATCGATTACCATGAATCGTAATCGATTACACAGGCTTATTAGAAAATTATGCATTGTTGCTTTAATCGATTGCCATGAATCGTAATCGATTACACAGGCTCATTAGAAAATTATGAATTGCTGCTTTAATCGATTACGATGAATCATAATCAATTACACAAGCCTATTTGAAATATGTGCTTTGCTGCTTTAATCAATTAAATTGCGTAATATCGATTATACTGTTCATAATCTTTTTCCAGAAAACTGAGGAACAATTTAATTGATTATTTAGTTGCTTTAATCGATTACATATGACAAAATAATCGATTACACCCGTCGATTAATTGATTATTGTCAGTTAAATCTATTTTATATAAAGCTTGGTGAGTCTGTTTTCTATATATACATATTGAACAAATTATTCTAAATATATGAGGGACTTACCCAAAAGAACTAAGCTTTCTAAGAGTTCAACAGACTGATTTCTGAGTGAAAAACACATCTTGTGAAGATCAAGATTTCTGAGTTTTTCTATGCATATGTGTTAAAGAAAAGAAGTTTTCAAGATATTGATTCTGAGCATTAGATTTCGTACAACCTGGAATGTGTGATAATCTCAATTCATTTTCATTCATTCATACATGAAGGATCACAGGTTGTGTTTATCCTGAATCTTTCTTTTTAAGATTTTGTGATATTTGTATTCATTTGTGATAAATTTATTTGATTCTGTCAAGCTTTCTAGAGTAGGGTTCTCTAGGTGAAAAATATGAGTAGGGTTCTCAGAGTCTTAGTGATTTGTTTTCTAATAGGGTTTTAGAATTCAGATTCTTTATCTAGGGTTGATAAAGATAGTCACTTGTAAATTGCTTGTAAAGAATATTTTGATTTAGTGAAAACTCTGACCTAGTGTTGGTTGGAAGACACTGGATGTAGCCTCCAAGTTTGTGAGGTGAACTAATATAAATTGATGAATCTCTTATTCTAATTTTGTATATCTCTCGTTGCTTGTATTTGGGTAATCAAGATATAATCAACAATACAAAGTTTCTGACATTACTTGCATAACAAGGTTGATCTTGGTTGAAAGAAAAGTTCTGGTTTAAAAAAGGTTTTAAGTGATACGATCTAGATTTCAAATTCCGCAAATTGTTTCAAATAAATTTTTAAGTACCTGTTTTAAACCAATTCATCCCCCTCTTGGTTTATTTGAAGAGTGTTCATTGTGTTTTTCAATTGGTATCAAGAGCTTGTTCTTGAAAGTTATTCAAGATCACTTTTTTTCAAATAAAATGAATACTACTCAAATAACTTTTAGAGAGAGCTTCTCTCAATCGTCCACCAATGTTTGAGGGTGAACATTTTAGTGTTTGAAAAAATCGTATGCAGATCTTTATTCAATCTAATGATCCTAGTACTTGGAATGCTATAGAAAAAGGTCCTTTAGTTCCAATGAAAACTGTTGATAATAATTTGATTCCCAAAGAATGAGATGAAATGATAGATGCTGAAAAAAAAGTTGTACAATATGATTTTAAAGCTAAAAACATGATTACATCTGCTTTGTCTTCTGATGAATTCTTTAGAACTGTGAGATAAAAGAAATGTGGAAGATGTTGGAGGTAACTCATGATGGAACAAATGAAGTAAGGAGATCAAGGAAACATGCCTTGATTCATGAATATGAGATGTTCAAGATGAGCAATAATGAAAACATATCTCAGCTACAAACAAGATTAACACACATTGTCAATCATCTTCTTGGTCTTGGAAAGACATTTGATGCTGAAGAATTGAACATCAAAATAATGAAGTGTCTAACAAGACCATGGCAACCAAAAGTTACAGCAATCAAAGAATCCAAAGACTTGTCTAAGATGTACATGACTGCACTGTTTGGTAAGCTACTTGAATATGAACTTGAAATGTCACAACTAACCAATGCAGAAGATGCAAAAAAGAAACATAAAAGCATAGCCTTGAAAGCTGCATCCTCTAAAGTTGAGAAAGAAGAAGATTCAAGTGAAGAAGATGAAGATGACAACATGAATCTAATTGTCAAAAAGTTCAGCAAATTCATGAGAAGGAACAAGAACGAAAAGTTCACAAAGTTCAACAAGAGAAATGACAACAACAACAACAACAACACCTCTACCAACTTCACTTGCTTTGAATGTGGAAAGCTTGGACAAATCAAATCTGAATGTCCAATTTTCTTGAAGAAGCAACAAGGTGAGAGGAAGATAAAGAAGGAAGGAAAGCCAAAGAAGGAATGTATTGCTTGAGAAGACAATGAATCAACAACCTTTGAATCTTCAAGTGAGAATGAAAAAGCTAATGTTTGCTTCACATCCACATTAAGTGATGATGATTCCTCAAGTGCTGAATCTGAGGTAAGTTCTGAATATGATAATATAGTTGATGCTTTCCATGAAATGCATGTTGAGGCTCAAAGGCTAGCAAAGTCAAATAATAAGCTGGAAGGAGATCTAAGATGGCACATCACCAAACTTGCAGAAATGCAACGTGAACTTTGTAAATTGAAAGAAGAAAATGAAAAATTTCTTTCAAGTTACAAGGCCAATGGGTGTATATGTCCCTCTTCCTCTTCCAAGGCAGAAAAATGCAAATTGTTACAAGATGAGTTTGATGCTTTCAAAAGAAGCCAAGGAGAAAAGTGTATGTTACTTATTTCAGAAAATAACTATTTGGTTGATCTTTTGAAAAGACTTTATAGAGGAGAATGCAACTTGGCTGAAATGTTAAGTGTGCAAAAATATGCTGGAGATACTTCTGGTTTGGGTTACAAAAGTGGTTCAAAATCTTGTGGAAAAACCAAATTTGTACCACAAAAACAGAAGAATAAAATGAGCTTTTATAAACCAAAGTTTAATCAAAATGCTTTTTTTGAAAGATCATCAAGACTTGTAACTTGTAACTATTGCATGAAGAAAGGACATACATCTTTTAAATGCTATGTTAGGAAATATTATGTGCCTAATGGAGAATGTATTTGGGTGCAAAAGAAGAAGAAAGTAGCTAACCCCTATGGACCCAACCTCAATTGGGTACCTTTCCTTGTTACTTGATTTGAATTTTGTAGGTGTGTCTAAGAGCAAGATCATCACTATGATATCTTGATAGTGGCTACTTTAGGCACATGACAGGTGATATATCCATGCTTACAAATGTCATACTAAAAGATGGAGGATTTGTCACTTACGGAGATAATAACAAAGGGAAGATAATTGGAGAAGGAAACATAGGAGACAAACTTAAGACTATGATAAAAAATGTTTTGTATGTTGGTGGCTTGAAACATAATCTCCTAAGCATAAGCCAACTATGTGACAAAGGGTTCAAAGTTTCTTTCAACAACAATTGCTGTTTGATTGTGACAGTAAAAATGGTGAAGTTATCCATGTTGGTAAGAGAAAGGGTAACATTTATGTGTTGTCCATTGACCATGCATTCATTCAAAACACTAGCTGTCTTGTAAGTAAAACTAATGAAACATGGTTATGGCATAGAAGAGAAAGTCATATAAACACGTATCATATAAACAAGCTTTTAAGAAAGGACTTGGTTATAGGATTGCCTAAGCTTAAGTTTGAGAAGGATAAAATATGTGAAGCTAGTCAAAGAGGTAAACAAACAAAGAATTATTTTCAAAGTAAAAAAAATATTTTCTACTTCTAAACCTCTTGAGCTGCTTCATATGGATTTATTTGGTCCTTCTAGAACCATGAGCTTGGGGGGTAATTCCTATGGGCTTGTTATTGTAGATGATTACTCAAGATATACATGGACTTTATCATAAGATCCAAGAGTGATGCATTCACAATATTTAGAAAATTGGCTAGGATAATTCAAAATGAAAAAACTTACAATATTGTTTCAATTAGAAGCGATCATGGTGAAGAATTCCAGAATGAACATTTTGAAAAGTTTTGTGAAGAATTTGGAATTAATCACAATTTTTCAGCTTAAAGAATACCCCAACAAAATGGTGTTGTAGAGAGGAAAAACAGATTACTAGAGGAAGGTGCAGGAACACTTCTAAAAGAAACAAACTTGCCTAAGCACTTTTGGGTAGATGCTGTAAGTACGGTTTGTTATACTTTGAATAGGATTCTCATAAAGCCCATTTTGAAGAAAATCCCTTATGAACTATACAAAGGAAGGAAGTCAAACATATCTCATTTTAGAGATTTGGCTGCAAGTGTTTTGTGTTAAATAATGGTAAAGATTCTCTTGGCAAATTTGATTCTAAAGTTGATGAAGCAATTTTTCTTGGTTTCTTTTTGCAAAGTAAAGCTTATAGGATCTTTAATAAAAGAACATTGTGTGTTGAGGAATCTGTCCATGTTATATGTGATGAGACTAACCCTTCTAAGGAGGGTTTGGAGTGTGATGTTGATGCAGGACAAATGGAAGAATTTTTGCAACTTAATGATTTGAATGAAAAAGAAAAAGCTAAACCAAATGATGAACTGGAACAGTCAACTCCTTTACAAAAGTACAAGGATTGGAGAGCTACTAAAGATCTTTCCCTTGACAACATAATTGGGGAAGTATCCAAGGGAGTTTCTACTATATCCTCTTAAAAAAATCTTTGCTGTACCATAGCTTTTGTTTCACAGATTGAACCAAAAAGTGTTGATCAAGCTCTGTTGGATGAACATTGGTTAATAGCTATGCATGTGGAATTGAATCAATTCAAAAGAAACCAAGTTTGGGAATTAGTTCCTAGACCATCTACTCATATTCCTATTGGCACAAAATGGGTTTTTTGAAACAAGCTAGATGAAAGTGGCATCATAATAAGGAACAAGGCTAGATTGGTTGCTAAAGGATACAACCAAGAGGGAGGCATAAATTATGATGAAACTTATGCTCCAGTTGCTAGATTAAAAGCCATTAGGTTGTTACTTGCATATGCTTGTTTGATGAACTTTAAATTATTTCAAATGGATATTATAAGTGCATTTTTGAATGGTTACATTAAGGAAGAAATATATGTAGACCAGCCTTCTTGATTTATTGATTACAAGTATCTTAACAATGTTTTCAAATTAAGAAAAGCTTTATATGGTTTGAAACAAGCATCAAGGTCTTGGTATGAGAGGTTGAGCAAATTTCTACTTGACCAATCTTTCATAAGAGGACAGGTTGACAAAACTTTGTTCATCAAGAAAAGAGAAAATGATATCTTGCTAATTCAAATTTATGTGAATGACATTATATTTGGTGCAACTAATCAATCTATGTGCAGAGAATTTTATGTCTCAATGCACAATGAATTTGAGATGTCAATGATGGGTGAGCTTACATTCTTTCTAGGATTATAAGTCGAGCAAATGAAGAATGGAACTTTCCTTAGCCAAACCAAGTATTGTCTGGAAATGATCAAGAAGTTTGAAAAGGAAAGTTGCAAGGATGTTGCAACACCAATGACAACTTCTACCTATCTTGATTCAGATGACAAAGGAAAAAGTGTTGATGAGTCCAAATATAGGGGAATGATTGTTCTTTACTATATTTAACTGCAAGTAGACTTGACATGATGTTAAGTGTATGCTTGTGTGATCAAGCAAACCCCAAATAATCTCATCTATCAGCAGTCAAAAGAATCCTAAAATATCTTAAGTCTACACCAAGAGTAGGACTGTGGTATCTAAAAGGTACATCTATCAACTTGATTGGATATTCTGATTCTGATTTTGCAGGGATTTATTGGAATTGTAAAAAGCAATCATGTGTTGCCTTATCTATTGCTGAAGCTGAATACATTTCTGTTGGAAGCTGCTGTGCACAAAGTCTTTGGTTGAAGTAACAACCTCAGGACTTTGGTGTTGAGATACATGAGGTACCCTTGCTGTGTGATAACACAAGTGCCATCAACAAATCCAAAAATCCGATTATGCACTCAAGGACCAAGCACATTGAGACAAGACAACACTTTATTAGAGATCATATCCAAAAGGGTAACATCAACATTGAGTTTGTTGATTCTAACAATCAATTAGCTAATATTTTCACAAAACCTTTTGATAGAGATAAATTCTTCACACTTAGAAACATGCTAGGAATTCTAGATGAATCTAGTGTGTGTTAGCATGCTATTTATGTGTTCATCTACATGAAATTTCATCATTTATTGGCCATTCATCTCAAATGATACAAATTCAAAATATGCTGCATAATTACTGTTCATACTGATAAATTGATTGTTATAATCGACTAAATGGACTTTAAAAGCTTTTTAGAATGAATTTTGTACTTATGTAATCGATTACAAAGATGAAATAATCGATTATTCTTTATTCAAAATTATTTCAAAAAATTAATGTTCAATGGAATAATCGATTACGACTTCGAATTAATCAATTACACAAGATGAAAAATCTTTTAAAACATGACATTTCACTGGAATAATCGATTACACAGTTTCGTAATTGATTACACTTCATCTTCCTGAAAAGAATAACTCACTAGTTTAATCGATTACGCCACGTGTTAATCTATTGTAGCCCTTTGTAGAAACCAATTTTGCTTATGACTTAATCGATTAAATAAGCTTGTAATTAATTATTCATGGAGTTACTGCAAAATCTGCAAAGATTTCTTGGAAATTGTAACTACCCAACTGCCACCAAATTCAAAATTTAAAACTTCTAAGCTTTTATGTTAGTGGGTAAATTCGAAATGATAGTTACTTTTTCAAATTTCAAACTTTGGAGCTCAAAATCTACTATAAATACAACTTTGTTGAAGAAAGGAATCACACCATTCTCTTCTTCTATCTTAAGCCCAGTTGTGTTTTTCTATTTCTCTTCTTTTGAGTCTAGAAACCCTGCTCATTTAGTTTCTACCTCTGTATTCACTATGTCTGCCCCTAAGAGATCAAAAACCTCTAAGAAAAAGAGTGTTGAAACTTCTAACCCTACTGTGAATAGGTTAGATCATTGGTTTCCATCTGAGCGTGATAAAATAAACTACCTATAGTTTAATGCCACTAAACTCATCTGCTCTCCCAAACACCTAGACCTTACATGGTTTACTAGAGAAGGTTTTCAATTCCCTGCTATGATTGAAGCATAAGGATTGAAGAAATTTGTTGAGATGAATGGTACTTTTTACCTTGAATTAGTGAAGGTGTTTTACACCTGTGCTAAAGGTTCTATGGATGAGACTATCCTATCTCAAGTTAATGGGGTGGCCATGGAAATCACTCTTGAGGTCTGGCAAGAAGTTGATGGCATTTCCTTTGAAGTTGAAAGGAAATTTGAAGAGGAGGCTGACGGTTACAATAGGGTTGAAACCTATAGAGGGATGGTTCTTGACCCTTAAATGAGGCTGAAATTGAGGCTTAGTACTAGTCCAATGACTCATAAAGATAGACTTCTTCATTACATAATCACCTATATCTTGACTCCTAGATCCACCAATCATGCCCAAGGCACAGATGATGACATACAACTTGTGTATGGCATGAAGAATTCCATTCAGAAGAACTGGATCCTCATCATTGAGGAAACCATGTAACATCCCCAAAATTATAAAAATGTGATGATAGTTGGATACAAGTATGTTTAGAGAAAAATAACTATATCGCTTTTTCCATAATGTAGAAATTACTAGAAAACCCTTAAGATGAAAATTTCAAAAATGCCCTTAGACATTTTTGAAAATAACCAAAATATCCCTAGGTTGAATGACATAATTACCAAAAAGTCCCTAGGCCAAAAATGCTCAAATAACTTTAGAAATTTTGTAGAAACTTGATGAAATTATAAAATACACTTAGCTGATTAAGTATCAACATATTTTGTGACACAAAACTCTAGAATAAAATTTCTACAAATTTTGGAAGATGACAACTTTGAGGTTGTATTCAAGAAAACTCAAGCATAAGAAAAATATGGAAAAATGGTACATTAAATCTATGGAATTTTCTCTTAATTATCGGATGAATAGACCTACTTAATAACATGGTTTAGTAATTTTGATGATCAGAAGAAGTGTAGACCAATCAAAAATAAGATAAGGATGTAGTCTAGAATGAAAGGTTTATGTATTGCCCTGTATAAGATTGCTTAGGATTAATTTAAACTATCATTGGGATAAATTCTTAGGAACATCTAGAATTCTAATATTCAAAATTTTCTTTAGATAAAAGAATTCAAATTAACTTGGATTTCTTTTTAAGAAAATACCATATTGAAACTAGATTTTTATTCATCATCAAAAATGACCATATGTAGCATGAAAGGAAGAAAAATTTGTATTCCTTCCTTTTGAGCTTGTCATTCACGTGGAGAAGCATGGAGAATGAGGAAGAAGCTTCTTGAATTCATCCACTTGGAAGATAAGCCATAGGATGAAAACAAGTGGCAAGACACTTGTACAGCATGGATGCAAGGTAACATAAAAATCAAGCCAAGATTTCTCTACACTCTTCCATCTTGCACGTGGACAGCTCTAGACATTATTTTAACAATCCCAACGGTCAAAAGTTACATATGTGAGATAGTAGTGTATCTTTAAAATTTTAAAGAGATCCAACGGTTAACGAATCCAGAATTAGAATTTTACTAAAACAGGTTTGGGATAAACTCAAGAATGAGCTACTCCACGAAAATACAAGAGAAATGGAGAAACTTCATGATTTTGGACACTTGGAAGCAAAGGAGAAGAAGCTCTAAGATCATTCCAAGTGGTAGGACACTTGGAAGGAAGAAAGGAAGGAAGCCTTAAGATTATAACAAGTGTAAGGACACTTGTAAAGGAATAATGATGGCTTATGAGATTTTTCTCTTAGTAATCATTTCTTCAACACTATATAAAGGGAGGAGGAGGAACCTGAGTGCAAACCAATTCCAAGACCACTCCTTTCTTCAAACCTCACGTGAACTCTCTCCCTCACACCACTTTCATTTCATTTCATCTTTCCCTTTAAAGGTTAAATCAAGTAAACCCCATCACCTTGAAGAAATCACGTGTAGAGGCAAACAACCTTAGGAAGGATTTAACAAGCTTAGAAAGATATCAAGACTCAAATTCACTTGAGGTAGGTGAAGTTTAAATCTCTAGTTAGTCAAGTTAATCAATGGTTTAGGTTAATTTACATGTTTTAGTAGGCTGATTTATGGTTGATATTTAGGCTTGAATTTCGTAATATTTAAAGGTTATTCTTTGATGAAAATATGTTGATTTAAGTTATAAGATAGACTATGATTTATACCCATCAATATTAGTGAAGTATGGAAGTCCATTTGATGATCTTTTGAGGTGATTTTAATGATACTTTGAACAGTCTGTTTATAATTTATGAACATGTTTTGATTTAAAATTTGAAGTAGAGGATGAATGGTGTGGTGTTGAATGATTTAAATACTTGATGATTTGATTTTGAGGATTAATTATTTGATTTTGAGGATTAATTAAAATGTATACTAGGTGTGAATCTTTGCTTGTAAAGGTTTAAAGGAATTATATATTATTGAGGATTATTAGTTAGATTACTAACATAATTTTTCTGTAGTTAAGGTTATTCTCTGGTTATACATAAGTTGGTAATAATCTTATTTGATTAAGGTATGGTGGTGTAACCATACTCATAAGCTTAATGGATAAGATATGGTGGTGTAACCATACTTATGATATATATGATGATATATATATATATATATATATATATATATTTTGCTCATGGATTTGATTTTTATGGATGTTGATATGTTGATGTGATTAAGATAGGTGGATTCATGTTTTCATGTTTCAAGTCCAGTACGAGGCTTTGGGGAAACAAAATCTGATGCTACATACAGTACGATATGTAGTACTCAGGTGCAAGGATATATGGCAAAATTCATGCATGTTTGCGTAAGACTATAACAGCGTCCACACTCAGTGTGGCCACATACAGTACGATATGTGGAGGCTATTTGCCCTGGGATAGTTCATCTCATGCATTCATATAGTTGCATAATGCTTGTTAATGTGTTTGATTATTTGAATGATTTTACTAACATAATAATAGGTTCGGGATTTAGCTTTACCTACTGAGAAATTTATTTCTCACCCGATTTGTTTCATGTTTTTTTAGATGGCAATGATGGACAGGTTTTATGAAGCCTTGGGGTAGTGAAGAAATATAAAAGAAGTTATATAACAAGCTGGATATTTGAGAAAGTAGTGTACTTGTATTATATAAACTTTTGTATCAGAGACATTGGCTATGTATATAAGTAATAAATTTGTTGCAGATTTTACATTTTAAAAACGTTACTATTATACGTCTCTTAGAAATTTATCCTTAAGTAAAAATAAAAATAAGTAAATATTTAGGTCGTTACAAAAGCCAAAAGATTGGTTAATTATCTATTTCCATATGTTGTTCTTGTGTCTAGATTCATTTATTACTTCAAGATAGATGTCACTAATGAGGTAGTTGACAACACTAACTCAAGAAATAGTCTCATCAAGGAGAAGCATCTTAACAAGCTTGGGATGCTTAAAACTCCGTATAGATGACAGATGGCTGGACAACAAGTTCTCCCTGCTGATGCTGAAGAAGAAGGAGATGAAGACGAAGAAGTTGAAGCCCTGCTCAGCCATCCTACAGCCTATTTGAATCTCTAATGATTCAAAAGATGGATGCTTTACTGTCTCTACACCATGAGCACAGGGCTGAGACAAATTCATCTATGGAAGAGATGAAATATAGATTGGAAAACATAGAGGCTAGGTTTTTCCTTGATGACTTTGACAAACTAGTTTAGGCTGCTTATGTTCTTGATGCTTTCTGTCTATTTCTTAGTATGTTATGCTTTGGTTAATGTTTTGCTATTTTAAATTTCAATGTACTACATAATCTATATCTTCTGTTTTCTCTTCTTAATATTTTCTCTATGAACATTATTTTTGTCTTTGGTAAGCCAAATAGGGGGATAAATAATTGTAATAATCATAATGGGAGAAATAACTCTGCTTGTTTAAATAGGGAGAAATAATTTGTGATGTGTGCTCTGTTTGTTTGCTCTATATTTTCATGAGAAATTATATAAGTCAGGGGAGCAAATTTAAAGCATTGTATACTTAACACTTGATCACACTTGTTCTTGCGAAAGCTTATTGAAATTTCAGGATATCAAGTATAATTCTTCTATCATTCATCCCTCAAAAGCAATCAAAAGTTAAACAAATGGACAATTGATATTTGGCATGCTCAAAGCCAAAAGGGGGAAGATTGCTGAATATAGGGGGAGTTGCAAGAAGAATGAAAGCAAGAATAAAGAAGCTTGATGTTTGCTTGAAGATATTTTTGCTTTTTACATGCCCAATAAAGTATGAAGGCATTTGTAATTTGTTTAAGTTTGATTCAAGTACATTGCTTTGTGATCCTTGCATTGTATTTGCATTTCACATAAACATGCATTCATAGTTTCATTAAAATAAGAAAGCTATTAAAAAATTTTAAAAAAATCTAAGTTCTCATGGCTATGGTTTTTGAAAAATGAAAACTTACTATTTTAATCGATTACACAATGATTTAATCGATTAAATGCTTTTGTTCTAAATCTGGAAAAGCCATGAAGAACACTTTAATCGATTACCATGAATCGTAATCGATTACACAAGCTTATTTGAAAACTATGCATTGCTACTTTAATCGATTGCCATGAATCGTAATCGATTACACAAACTTATTAGAAAACTACGCATTGCTGCTTTAATCTATTACCATGAATCGTAATCAATTACACAGGTCTATTTGAAATATGTGCTTTGCTGCTTTAATCGATTACATTGCGTAATAATCGATTATACTATTCATAATATTTTTCCAGAAAACTGAGGAATAATTTAATCGACTATTTAGTTGTTTTAATCGATTACATATGGCAAAATAATCGACTACACCAGCGGATTAATCGATTATTGTCAGTTAAATCTGTTTTATATAAAGCTTGGTGAGTCTGTTTTCTATATATACATATTGAACGAATTATTCTAAACATATGAGTGACTTACCCAAAAGACACTAAGCTCTCTAAGAGTTCAAGAGACTGATTTCTGACTGAAAAACATATCTTGTGAAGATCAAGATTTTTGAGTTTTCTGTGAAGATGTGTTAGAAAAGAAGTTTTCAAGATATTGATTCTGAGCATTAGATTTCGTACAACCTGGAATGTGTGGTAATCTTAATTCATTTTCATTCATTCATACATGAAGGATCACAGGTTGTGTTTATCTTGAATCTTTCTTTTTAAGATTTTGTGATATTTGTATTCATTTGTCATAAATCAATTTGATTTTGTCAAGCTTTCTAGAGTAGGGTTCTCTAGGTGAAAGATTTGAGTAGGGTTCTCAGAGTCTTAGTGATTTGTTTTCTAATAGGGTTTTAGAATTCAGATTCTTTATCTAGGGTTGATAAAGATAATCACTTGTAAATTGCTTGTAAAGAATATTTTGATTTGGTGAAAACTCTGACCTAATATTGATTGGAAGACACTGGATGTAGACTTCAAGTTTGTGAGGTGAACCAATATAAATTGATGAGTCTCTTATTCTAATTATGTATATCTCTCATTGCTTGTATTTGAGTAATCAAGATATAATCAACAATACAAAGTTTCTAACATTACTTGTGTAACAAGGTTGATCTTGGTTGAAAGAAAAGTTCTGGTTTAAAAAAGGTTTTAAGTGATACGATCCAGATTTCAAATTCCGTAAATTGTTTCAAGTAAATTTTTAAATACCTGTTTTAAACCAATTCACCCCCTCTTGGTTTATTTGAAGAATGTTCATTGTGTTTTTCAAAACTGTCGTTTAGCATCTCTTTGGGGTAAGGAAAGTTCATCCTATCTTCTATAGATCTGTTTGTAAGTATGATGATTGATTGATATGCTTGGCTTGTATACCATGTGATTTGTATGTTGAGAAAATCCTTGAAATTATGTGTGTGAATATTAGATTCTTACTTTTATAGTGGCAGTTATATGTGAAAATATAGGATTGCTTTGAGGCTATTATAGAAATTTGATTTAAATGTGAAAACAAATAACTTTGTTGTAATCTAAAAATATTTAAGTGTTCAATTGGAAATAATTTTAAATATTTACATAAAATTTTATAATGTACAAAAATATTAAACCATAAGAAGAAAACCAGTGTGATAAAAGGTTGATTGTTGTTGTTGGCTTGTACGAGAGTACAAACACTGAGTCCACAGTGAGTGATGACTGTGGATAAGTTGTTGTTTGATTAGTCCATAGTGAGTGATGACTATGGAAGGGTTGTAGTTTTAGTTCACAGTGGGTGATGACTATGGATATGTTGTTGAATTGTACATGCACGAATCCATAATGGATGGTGACTATGGATACAAGTTGACATTAAGTTGTGGTGGTCGTGTAGCCACAACCTAGTGTTGAAAAGATTGATGGGGTCGAGTACATGGGCCTGGGGAATAGATGGATAGGCAAACCTACATTGAGGTCAAGTTCATTGCAATCCTTGTGTCATGGTAAGCCACCACCCACGTACATCTATATTGACAAAATCACTAATTTTATTCCACAATCAGTATGGGTGTTTCCTCGAATGGTCGTGTGATGGACTATGCTAAGGGATATGACTGTGCTGATCACTCATCTGGTGAAAATCTCCATTGAGTCGTGCCTGCATATAGTGCATGACTAGGGGACATGTTGATTGAAGACCTATCGTGATTGTCATAAGGAGATGTATTTTTCTGTACGTTTTTTGTTTGTTTACTTCCTATGAATATGGTATTGCATATTTAATATTTTATTTGAAATGTATGTTTGTTATTGTGAGCTTATCGTTGAGTTGTTGCACATGTGGTTTGTGACTGTGATGATTGTGGTTCTTCGCGAGAGCAAATAAATGGTAGGCTACCAGTCCATCAAGTTTTTTTATGAAAGTAGTAATATGTATAATCTTTCCTTTTGTCATATGTACTTGCTGATGAGTATCTTGTCATGGTACACACGTATCCTCTTTCCTTTTTTGCAAAGGAAATGATTTTCATGACCAGATAAGCAAAAACACAGATACAGGCTGTGTCGTCCAATGAGTGGAAAACAGTTTTAGTGAAAACAAATGACTATTGTCCAATGTAAGATAAAACAAAGTTTTCATAATGGTTTTTCAAATAACACTTACATGACCAAGTGTGTCTGATGAGTCATTATTTGTCACTATTTACTCATCTTTCTGTACTCATTTTAATCCCTAACTTGTGCTTAATTGTTTATATTTTGCACTGTTTCTCATTTAGGATTTAATTGGACCGATAATTCAGATTTTAATTAATTTGGATTTTCTAAGTTTAATTATTCCTATTTTTATTTTTAGGGCAGTTTAATAATAATTGATTGGGCTTGGAATTAATTCATGGACTTGAAGATGGAGTGCCACATCAGCATTATTTTCCACATCAGCATTTTATTTTTGTTTTATTTTATTTTAGTGATTTTGCTTGGGCCAGAATTGTTAGGAAAGGCCCATTTTCGTTTTAGGTCAGTCACTTTATATTTAGAAAACTGTGCCCATGCAGGGGGCAGCCAGCATTATTCACGTTTTTGAGTTTTAGGGTTTTAGTATATTTTCGTTTTTCTGCTTCTTCTCAGTTTTTTTCCAGTTTTCGTTTTCTGCTGTGACTCTGTTTTAGGTTCTCTATTTCGTTTGTTGAATCTTCAATTTCAGTGCTTAATCGTTTCTGTTTCAATCTCTAATTTCATTTCAGTATTTGTTTCTGTTTAATGTTCAGTTTTGTTTCAATTCGTATTGCTGTTCTTAATTTCAAATTAATGGAAGGCTAAACCCTAGGGTTGGACCCTAGGACAGATTGCAACCCTTTAATGGAGGTTCCTGTTCTTCTGATTCGATTTCTGCTTGATTCTTCTTGTTTGGGTTTCTGTCTGTGTTTTTCGAATTAG
>PYAF01005502.1:199345-228802 GCA_007407185.1 Glycine tomentella
ACCCTAGGACAGATTGCAACCCTTTAATGGAGGTTCCTGTTCTTCTGATTCGATTTCTGCTTGATTCTTCTTGTTTGGGTTTCTGTCTGTGTTTTTCGAATTAGAATCATGCTTAATGATTCTGATTAGATTGATTCAGTAATCTCAGTTTGCTTAATTCTGAGAGCTTGCCCTAACGAGGTTCACGTTTGCTTAATTCTTGTAATGACGTTTTAGGTTAATCTTCGCTTAGTTGATTAATCTGGACTGATAAGGATTAAGTAGGACAGATTACCTTTCGTGAACCGAGGATATTAGATGCGCAATCTGTTCGAAGGGTTTGACTCGTTTTTAATCACTGAGTTTAAATTAATAATTCTGTTCTGTTTTAATTCTGCATTCTGTTCAACAAACAAACCCCCCCCTTACGCGTTTAAACCCTTACACAGACGACATTTGATCCTTGAGAGACGACCTAGGAGTCACTTCCTAGTACTACATTTAAATCATA
The DNA here is from genome assembly GCA_007407185.1 of Glycine tomentella. Taxonomy (NCBI): domain Eukaryota; kingdom Viridiplantae; phylum Streptophyta; class Magnoliopsida; order Fabales; family Fabaceae; genus Glycine; species Glycine tomentella. Next base: position 199,836 of record PYAF01005502.1, read on the forward strand.
TTAATTTGACGGAGTGCGACCTCCGATCAGTGTCAAAGTAGCTTAAGAGAATACTACTCTCTTAAGCTAATTGATTAGTATTCTATTAACTGAGCTACGTCTAGTTCTCATTCACAAACTTGTAAAGAGTTCCAATAATCAAAGCTTGATTACAAACAACTATTATGTCTTGCCACTCCTGGCTATACTAGTATTCTCTAGGCCATTACTAACACACCCTTAGACTCCCCTTGAATCTAAGACACCTAAGTATTTTTTAACACTAATTCACTTCTGACTTTCACAAACAAAAGTTTGAATGAATATAACGATTCAAAACACTCAAAGAGTGAATAAACAATTAAGCTCAAATACAATAAGCAACTTTCCTAAGAAAATGATGAACTATTTAATTAAGTGCAGAGTGTATCGTCCTATGCCTTGATAATATTTCACTTCAAATGCTCTTGCTTTTTCATTTTCAATAATTTTTTCGTTCTTCAACAATAAAGCTTGAGTCTCCATTTATAGACTTCAGTGAAGAATCTGTTATGAGATCAATGATGATTTATTGATATGACCATTGTCTCATAGCTGCAGGTAGTGCAATGTGTCGCACTTTGGTTGGAGAAAGAAAGAATATAGTATATACAAATGCATGTGCTTCTTTTCCTTAGCGAAAATGACCCATGAAGAATATTATTGTTAATTCCTTTTATTCCCTTATATTCTGTCATTCCTTAAATTCAGATGTTAGTGATTCAAAATAAGAGAGGCAAAAATGAAATTATGAGAGTTAAGTTTGTGTACTTTTCTTTGTAGCTAACACTGATTTTAGTTTAATGTTGGATGCCACTTATACTTTAAATAAAATAGATTGTGTAAGTGGTTAAGTCCATTGGACACGAATAATAATAGCACAATGTATATACACTAGTTTTTGCAATGAGTGGACACTAATTTATAACATGTTGGATGTTGGATATTATTTTTAATAAAACAATTTTCACTTTGAGATTGGACGCATACTTATAAGAGTCGTAGAGTACGAAATAATTCCAAGTATGCTTATATAGTAGGTTCTGTTCACTTAAGAATATCTCATTTGTCCATCAATAATTTATAGTTTTATAACTATCAAAATCATGGGTATGAATTGAAAATACAATAAACACTCTTCAAATAAACCAAGAGGGGGGGTGAATTGGTTTAAACTAGGAATTTAAAATTTTACTTAAAACAATTTGTGGAATTTATAATCTGGATCATATCACTTAAAATCTTTTTTCAAACCAGAACTTTTCTTTCAACCAAGATCACCCTTGTTATGCAAGTAATGCCAGAAAATATTTCTTTATTACCCAAAAGCAAACAATGAGAGATGAACAAATTTAAAATAAAGAACTCAACAATCTATATTGGTTCACATCACAAACTTAGGGGCTACATCCAATGACTTTCAACCAACATTAGGTTAGAGTTTTCACTAAAACAAATATAATTCTTTACAAGCTATTACAACAGATCTCCCTTGTCAAACCCAGACAAAGTATCAAAATCTAAACCCTATAGATTTCTTAAGATCAAGAACAAGAGAACACCACTCTGTTCTTCCCTCTAGAGAACCCTTCTCCAGAAATAGCTTTAAAGAAACTATATGTTCTTAGGAAAATACACAAACTTTTAAACAAACTAAAACTATCACAGTCTAGAGTTCAAGAAAGATATCACCTCATGATCCTTAGCATATATGAGATAAATACAACCAATCAAACAGAGTTTGAATGTATGAATTACAGAGAACAACTTTCTTGAAGACTCTTGTTAAGACTTTTTCTCAACTTCTAAAGCTTTGGGAGTATTCGCAGAATGTTATTCACTCAAAACTAACTTTTTCTTAACTTCTAAAGCTTTGGGAGTATTTGCATAAATGAATTCTCAAAACGTATTAAAACCATAGACCCATAAGCTTTTTATAGAAAAATAGTTTTAACAGAATGTAATCGATGAAACTGTAAGTGTAATCGATTAATTCAACATATGTAATCGATTATTACATCTTTTAATCGATTAATCTGTCTTGAGCTTTCTGGAAATCTTTCACGAACAATTTAATCGATTAATATGTGATGTAATCAATTAACACAGATAAGCTCAAACTGTAAATAAGCCTAATCGATTACGCCTTATTGTAATCGATTAAGGCAGACTCTTCATTTTAAATGAAATGAACTAAGTAATCGATTACGATTGTCTGTAATCGATTAACACAGATAGACATATTTTAAAATAACACTTGGTAATTGATTACACAAGAGAGATAATCGGTTAAAGTGTTTAACATGGCTTTTCCATAAATAAACATAAACATGTAATCGATTACATAGCAATGATAATCGATTAAAGTAGTGCAAAAGATTATTTTTCCAAAACATTAAGCCATGAGGTTTTCTTTGTTAATGCAAGCATTTTAAACTCTTATTCTACATATGAATGCATGTGAATGATTTATGCAATGCAAGGATCACTAGGCTATGTACTTGAACCACTTAGACAATTACAAATGACATCAAAATGATTGGGCATGTAAATAGCTAAAACGCCAAGCCACATCGATGACTCATCAACCTTTCTCTTTCCAGTTTTGACTCTCTTGGAGGTAGACATTGTGTAGGAAAGGTGTTTAGACAACTGGGCTAGAAGAAGAAGAGAAGAAAGGCTTAGAAAACTCAATGAACAGCCTAAAAGAGAGAAGAAATTCAGGTATGAATTTCTCTCTTGAGAAGAGCTGAATTTATAAACAAGTTTTGTGTTTCAAATTTGAATTTTGAACAACGTAACTGTTACTACACGTTCCTAGGCCATGAATTTTCAGTTTTTTGGATTCAAATTTTGAATTTTGAACGAAATCTGACAGTTTCAATTTTCAAAAAATTTATGCAGAATTTTAGTAACTTCATTAATAATCAATTACTTAAGCAACGTAATCGATTAATTTGTTCATCCGAAAGGCAAATGACAAAGTAGTAATCGATTATTCCGTGAAGTAATCGATTAAAGCAGATCACGTTTGAAATAGAAGATAGTTTTTAGCAAAGCATAATCGATTACAGAATAATAGTAATCAATTAAATTAGATAAGATATGAACAAAGAGGCGTTTCCAATGAGCTGTAATCGATTATCCTGCAAGGTAATCGATTAAAGCAAAGAGAGACAAGAATCATAATTCAATTTTTTGTGAAGCGTAATCGATTAATACGCTTGTGTAATCGATTACATGTCACTTAAAATGTCTCTAAATCAAGGTTAAGCGTCAAATAATCGATTAATCCGATGGGTAATCGATTAAACCAGAAGGTTATGCAGTATGAACAGTGAATATGCAGCATATTTTGAGTTTGCAATGAATGACCAATATGATTAAATTTCATGTAGATGAGCACATAAACAACATGCTAAGACACACTAGATTCATCTAAAATTCCTAGAATGTTTCTAAGTGTGAAGAATCTATCTCTATCCAAAGGTTTTGTAAAAATATCAGCTAATTGGTTGTTAGTATCAACAAACTTAATTTTGATGTTACCCTTTTGGATATGATCTCTGATGAAGTGATGTCTTATTTCAATGTGCTTTGTCCTTGAGTGCATAATCGGATTCTTGGATATGTTGATGGCACTTGTGTTATCACACAACAAGGGTATCTTCTGTATTTCAACACCAAAGTCTTGAAGTTGTTGCTTCAACCAAAGACTTTGTGCACAACAGCTTCCAGCAGAAATGTATTCAACTTCAGCAGTAGATAAGACAACACATGATTACTTCTTGCAGTGCAAAAAAATCAAGGAGCTTCCTAACAAGTTGCATGTACACTTGTACTCTTTCTATCAAATTTGCACCCTGTAAAATCAGAATCAGAAGATCAATTAAATTGATAGATGTACCTTTTGGATACCACAGTCCTACTCTTGGTATAGACTTGAGATATTTTAGGATTCTTTTGACTGCTATTATATGAGATTCTTTAGGATTTGCTTGATATCTAGCACACAAGCATACACTTAACATGATGTCAGGTCTACTTGCAAATAAATATAGCAAAGAACCAATCATTCCCCTGTATTTGGACACATCAACACTTTTTCCTTTGTCATCTGAATCAAGATAGGTAGAAGTTGCCATTGGTGTTGCAGTATCCTTGCAACTCTCCATTTCAAACTTCTTGATCATTTCCAGACAATACTTGGTTTGGCTAAGGAAAGTTCCATTCTTCATTTGCTTTACTTGTAATCCTAGAAAGAATGTAAGCTCCCCCATCATTGACATCTCAAATTCACTCTGCATTGAAATGAAAAATTCTCTGCACATATATTGATTAGTTGAACCAAATATAATGTCATCCACATAAATTTGAACCAACAAGATATCATTTTCTCTTTTCTTGATGAACAAAGTTTTATCAACCTGTCGTCTTATGAAAAATTGTTCAAGCAGAAATTTGCTTAACCTCTCATACGAATATCTTGGTGCTTGTTTCAAACCATATAAAGCTTTTCTTAATTTGAAAACATGGTTAGGATGCTTATAATCAATAAATCCAGGAGGCTGGTCTACATATATTTTTTTCGTCAATATAACCATTCAAAAATGCACTTTTAACATCCATTTGAAACAACTTAAAGTTCATCAAGCAAGCATATGCAAGTAATAACTTAATGGCTTCTAATCTAGCAACTGGAGCATAAGTTTCATCATAACAATGCCTTCCTCTTGGTTGTAACATTTAGCAACCAATCTAGCCTTGTTTCTTATTATGATACCACTTTCATCTAGCTTGTTTCCAAAAATCCATTTTGTGCCAATAGGAATATAAGTAGATGGTCTAGGAACTAATTCCCAAACTTGGTTTCTTTTGAATTGATTCAATTCATCATGCATAGCTATTAACCAATGTTCATCCAGCAGAGCTTGATCAACACTTTTTGGTTCAATTTGTGAAACAAAAGCCATGGTACAACAAAGATTCCTTAAAGAAGATCTAGGAGAAACTCCCTTGGATACTTCCTCAATTATGTTGTCAAGGGAAAGATCTTTAGTAGCTCCAATCCTTGTGCTCTTTTAAAGGTGTTCTATTCCAGCTCATCATTTGGTTCATCTTTTTCTTTTTCATTCAAGTTATTTAGTTGCAAAAATTATTCCATTTGTCTTGCATCAACATCACATTCCAAATCTTCCTTGGAAGGGTTAGTCTTATCACATATAACATGGGCATATTCTCCAACACATAATGTTCTTTTATTAAAGATCCTATAAGCTTTACTTTGCAAAGAGTAACCAAGAAAAATTGCTTCATCAGTTTTAGAATCAAATTTGCCAAGCGAATCTTTGCCATTATTTAACACAAAACACTTGCAGCCAAAAGCTCTAAGATGAGATATGTTTGGTTTCCTTCCTTTGTATAGTTTATAAGAGGTTGTCTTCAAAATGGGCTTTATGAGAATTCTATTCAAAGTATAACAAACCGTACTTACAGCATTTGCTCAAAAGTGCTTAAGCAAGTTTGTTTCATTTAGAAGTGTTCTTGCACCTTCCTAAAGTGAACAATTGTGATTAATTCCAAGTTCTTCACAAAACTTTTCAAAATGCTCATTTTGGAATTCTCCACCATGAGCACTTCTAATTGAAACAAAGTATTCCAAGCTTTTTCATTTTGAATTATCTTGGCCAATTTTCTAAATGCTGTGAATACATCACTCTTGGATCTTATGAATAAAGTCCATGTATATCTCTAGTAATCATCTACAATAACAAGCCCATAGAAATTACCCCCCAAGCTCATGGTTCTAGAAGGACCAAATAAATCCATATGAAGCAACTCAAGACGTCTAGAAGTATAAATAACATTTTTAATTTGAAAAGAATTTTTTGTTTGTTTACCTTTTTGACAAGCTTCACATATTTTATCCTTCTCAAACTTAAGCTTAGGCAATGCTATTACCAAGTCCTTTCTTACAAACTTGTTCAAATGATGCATGTTTTATGTCTTGCTATTCTATGCCAAAACCATGTTTGATTAATTTTACTCACAAGACAGCTAGTATTTTGAATGAATGCATGGTCAATGGACAACACATAAATGTTACCCTTTCTCTAACCAACATGGATAACTTCACCACTTTTACCGTCACAAATCAAACAACAATTGTTGTTGAAGGAAACTTTGAACCCTTTGTCATATAGTTGGCTTATGCTTAGGAGATTATGTTTCAAGCCATCAACGTACAAGACATTTCTGATCATAGTCTTAAGACTGTCTCCTATGTTTCATTCTCCAATTATCTACCCTTTGTTATTATCACCGTAAGTGACAAATCCTCCATCTCTCAGTATGACATTTGTAACACCCTGAAATTTCAAAAACTGTGGTCAAAATATTATGAGTTATTCTTGCATAGCTATTGATGTGAGTATTAGGTTATGAGAGATTTGATGGTCTATATTTAAATTATTTGGGTGAAATATTAATTAGAGACCTTACAAAAATGTTTGAGGAGAAATGACCATATTGCCCTTCCCTTAAAACAAAAATTACAAAAATGCTCTTAGATATTTTGGTAAGATATTTTAAGGTGGAAATTACAAAAATACTCTTGGATATTTTGGAAAATAATAATCGTGCCCCTAGAGTGGCAAATTACCATAATACCCGTGAGGCTAAAATTACCAAGACACCCTTAGATACTTTGTGAAAACCTGATGAAATTACAAAGTATCTTTTGATGGCAAATTACCAAAATACTTTGTGACAGAAATTTTCAGAATAGAATTTCTATAAATTTTATATGGTGATAACTTTGAAATTCTATTCAGAAAAATTTAGGTAGCAGAAAAGTATAAAAAAATGATAAGTAGAATCTGGGAAATTTTCTTTTAATTGTAGGATGTATAGACTTATTCAAAGAGATGATTTAGTAATTTTGATGGTCAGAAGTGGAACGGACTAATCAGAATTAAGATATAAGCAGTCTTGATTGTAAGGTCTGTATAGCACTCTGTATAGACTACTTGTGAGCTATTTATACTGTAACTGAAGTCAGTTTCTGGAAAACTCTAGAGTTTCATTATTTAATATTATCCTTTAGGTAGAAGAGTTCAAATTGAACTTGAACTCCTCCTATGAATGCCATGTGTAAAGCTAAGTTCAAATTGAACTTTACTTCTTCCTATAAAAGACCATGTGTGAAGATGAATTCGAATTGAATTTTACTTCCTTCCAATGAATGCCATGTGTGAAGCTATCTTTAAATTGAATTCTTCTTCTTCATAAAAGGTGACATGTGGATACAAGGAAAACCACATAATTTTCTTCTCTTTAAGAAAATGAAAACATGATAAATGGAAAAATATCTTAAGCTTCATAAATTAAAATGATAAGATACAATCATGAAGGCTTAAGAAACATCTAATCACTTGTAAGTCACCATTGATGAAGGGATAAGAAGCCATCATGCTTTGGGAATTATTTATACAAAGTAGTATGGGACAGTCAGAATTAAAGAACAACTTTATATGTAAAGTCTATATAAAATTCTGTATAGACTACTTATGGGCAAATTATATTGTAATTAAAGTTAGTCTCTAGAAAACTTTAGAATTACATTATTCAATATTATCTTTAGGTAGAAGAATTCAAATGGAACTTGACTTCCTCGTAGAAAATGCCAAGTATAAGGTAAAAATAAAATTAGATTATTTTTCTTCATTTGCAAAATAACATGATATATGTATAAATGAAAGGAAAATAAAAATCTCCCTTGGCCTAGACATTGTCCACGTGAAAAGCAAGGAGGATGGGAGAAGATTCATGAATTTGGACAAGTGTAAGGCCACTTGTAAAGTGGTGGACACTTGTGTTGGACACTTGTAAAGGAAATCATTAAAGCTTAAGGAAAAATTTTCACAATGTAAAAGAATAAGGATGAATTTAGTTAGAATCTAATGGAATGAAGGGAAACTAAGTTAAGATGGAACTAAATGAAGGTAATTAGTTAGAAAGGGTAAAAATTTCCTTGAATATTATATCAATTTCCAACCACTATATAAAGGAAGGGGGGGCCCAAAGTGAAAGTCATTTTCCAACCACCCTTCTACAAGGAAGCTACACGTGAACTAACCCTTTGTATCCCTTTCATTTCACTTTCATCCTCTCTTTTTCAAAGACTAAAGCAAATAGAATAAGACCCCATCTTTTGGAGAAATCACGTGGGAGAGCTAGCCAATTAGGAAGAGAAAAACAAGCTTTCTAAGAGATTACAAGGTATGTATAGGGAAACTTTATGATAAAGATAGTTTAAGTGTTATTTGTGTTTGAATAAGTGTTTGAAGTTCATGTGTTGCTGAGTGTTTCTATGAATTTGTCTAAATTCAATGTGTTGTTGAGTGTTTCTATGAATCTCTGTACATGAATGATATGTTGAGTTTCTGTACATGAATATCAAGCTGAGTTCTGTACTTGATTTATGTTGAATTTCTGAGTAAAATATATGAGACAGTGACTGAAGAACTGATGTTGAAAATAAATATGAGTTGATAAAATGAAAAGAGTTATGAATTAAGTGAATCAGTTTCATGTGTCTCATGTGTATAAGAGTTGCCTCACAGAGGAGGTGTATACAAGAGTTACCTCAGAGAGGAGGTATATATAAGAGTTGCCTCAAAGAGGAGGTGTGTCAGATAGCTGCAGGAACTGAGTTCGAGCGTTCAGATAAGAGAAGTCTGAGCTGGGGGTGACTTGGCAGTGGGGAAATCACATCACCCATGATGATCACATGAGTGTGGGTGAGAATCCTATTGCAACACTGTGAGACCCTGACTGATCGTTTCAGTTCTGTGCCACTGGGATGGGGCTATCTTGACTGTTGGTACCAAATAATAAGAGTTCAAGAGAATCATGCATCATGGTAAGAGTCTAAAAGAATTATGCATCTTTAAGGATGTTGTTATGAATATTTGTATATTGAATATATTTGCTTAAATTATGTTTATCATAAACTTATCCTGTACTTTGTGTCTGTGGTTGACACCTGCTATGACCCTGATTTTATTTGGGTGAGCAGATGAACAGAAAAGAAGATTTGGCATGCTGTTTTTGATGAAGGACTTTGTTGAAGATGTTTGGTTGAAGATGTTTTGTTGTAATAAATATTTTAGTTATGTGTACTATGTAATAGATTCTATATCAGTTTGTATTGTATTTTACAGTATATTTTAGTTATAAATAAACCAGACATAAAAATCTTTTGAATATTAATTAATAGTAACCTTGGTTCAATAATTTTTAGTAAATTGACAAAGTAATTTTTCATTAAAAATCAATAATAACAAGATGATAAATCGAGGCGTTACAACATTTGTAAGCATGAATATGTCACGTGTCATGTGCTTAGAGCATCCACTATCAAGATACCATGGTGATGATCTTGTTCTTAGACACACTTGCAAAATTCAAATCAAGTAACAAGGAAAGGTACCCAATTGAGGTTGGGTCCATAGGGATTAGCTACTTTTTTCTTCTTTTGCACCCAAATACATTCTCCATTAGGCACATAATATTTTTTAGCATAGCATTTAAAAGATGTATGCCCTTTCTTCATGCAATAGTTACAAGTTATAGCTTTTGATGAATTCCTAAAGTAAGTATTTTGATTGATCTTTGAATCATAGAAATTCCTTTGATTCTTCTATTTTGGTGGTACAAATATGGTTTTGCCAAAAGATTTTTAACTTTGTTTGTAACCAAAACCAGAAGTATCTCCAGCATATTTCTGCATACTTATCATTTCAACTAAGTTGCATCTTCCTTTATAAAGCTTCTTAAAAGATCAATCAAATCACTATTTTTAGATAGTAGTACCATGTACTTTTCTCCTTGACTTCTTTTGAAATCATCAAACTCTTTGTGTAACAATTTACATTTATCTAGCTTAGAAGATGAAGATGAACATGTACACCCATTGGCCTTGTAACTTGAAAGGAGTTTTTCATTTTCTTCTTTCAATTTACAAAATTCACTTTGCATTTCTGCAAGTTTGGTGATGTGCCATCTTAGATCTCCTTTCAGCTTATTATTTGATTTTGCTATCTTTTCATCCTCATTATGCATTTCATGGAAAGCATCAATTATATTATCATATTTAGAGTTTACCTCAAATTTAGCACTAGAGAATTCTTCATCATCACTTATTGTTGAAGTGAGACAAATATTAGCTTCTTCTTCATCTTCACTTGCTGATCCAGAAGTAGTTGATTCATTATATTCCCAAGCAATGCATGCCTTCTTTGTCTTTTTTTTTTTTTTTTTTAATCTTCCTCTCATCTTGTTGCTTCTTCAAGAATATTGGACATTCAGATTTCATGTGTCCAGGCTTTCCACATTCAAACAAGTGAAGTTGGTAGAGGTGTTGTTGTTGTTGTTGTCATTTTTCTTGTTGAACTTTGTGAACTTTCTGTTCTTATTCCTTCTCATGAATTTGCTAAAATTTTTGACAATTAGATTCATGTTGCCATCTTCATCTTCTTCACTTGAATCTTCCTCTTTCTCAACTTTAGATGATGCAGCTTTCAAAGCTATGCTTTTATGTTTCTTTTCTGCATCATCTGCATTGGTTAGTTGTGATATTTCAAGTTCATATTGACATTTCAAGTAGCTTACCAAACAGTGCAGCCATGGACATCTTAGACAAGTCTTTGGATTCCCTTGATTACTGTAACTTTTGGTTGCCAAGGTCTTGTTAGACACTTTAGTATTTCGATGTTCAATTCTTTAGCATCAAATGTCTTTCCAACACCAAGAAGATGATTGACAATATGTGTGAATCTTGTTTGCAGCTGAGATATGTTTTCAGTATTGCTCATCTTGAACATCTCATATTCATGAATCAAGTTATGCTTCCTTGATCTCCTTACTTCATCTGTTCTTTTATGAGTTACCTCCAACATCTCCCACATTTCTTTTGCACTTCTGCATCTCACAATTCTAAAAAATTCATCAGAAGACAAAGCAGATGTAATAATGTTTTTAGCTTTAAAATCATATTACACAACTCTTTTTTCAACATCTGTCATCTTATCCCATTCTTTAGGAATCAATTTATTCTCAACAGTTTTCGTTGGAACTAAAGGACCTTTCTCAATGGCAATCCAAGCTCCAGGATCATTGGATTGAATAAAGATCTGCATGCGATTTTTCCAAAAACTAAAATGCTCACCCTCAAACATCGATGGACGATTGAGAGAAGCTCCCTCTCTAAAAGTTATTTGATTTGTATTCATTTTTTTTGAAAAGAAAGTGATCTTGAATAACTTTCAAGAACTAGATCTTGATACCAATTGAAAATACAATGAACACTCTTCAAATAAACCAAGAGGGGGGGTGAATTGGTTTAAATCAGGAATTGAAAATTTTACTTAAAACAATTTGCGGAATTTGTAATCTAGATTATATTACTTAAAATCTTTTTTCAAACTAGAACTTTTCTTTCAACCAAGATCACCCTTGTTATGCAAGTAATGCCCGAAAATATTTCTTGATACCCAAAAGCAAACAATGAGAAATGAACAAATTTAAAATAAAGAACTCAACAATTTATACTAGTTCATCTATCAAACTTAGAGGCTACATCCAATGACTTTCAGAGTTTTCACTAAAACAGCTTTAAAGAAATTATATGTTCTTAGGAAAAATACACAAACATTTAAAAAAACTAAAACTATCACAGTCTAGAGTTCAAGAAAGATATCACCTCATGATCCTTAGCATATGATGAGATGAATACAACCAATCAAACAGAGTTTGAATGTATGAATTGCAGAGAACAGCTTTCTTGAAGACTCTTGTTAAGACTTTGCTCAAAATTTCATCAACTATGAATAGTGAATTTTAAGTTTTGATGTAGAATGTTATTCACTTAGAACTAACTTTTTCTCAACTTCTAAAGCTTTGGAAGTATTCGCAGAAATTAATTCTCAAAATGTATTAAAACCATAGACCCATAAGCTTTTTATAGAAAAACAGTTTTAACATAATGTAATCGATTAAACTGTAAGTGTAATCGATTAATTCAACATATGTAATCGATTAATACATCTTTTAATCGATTAATCTGTTCTTGAGCTTTCTGGAAATCTTTCACGAACAATTTAATCGATTAATACGTTATGTAATCGATTAACACAGATAAGCTCAAACTGTAAATAACCCTTGGTAATCGATTACGCCTTATTGTAATCAATTATGACATACTCTTCATTTTAAATGAAATGAACTAAGTAATCGATTATGATTGTCTATAATCGATTAACACAGATAGACATATTTTAAATAACACTTGGTAATCGATTACACAAGAGATATAATCGATTAAAGTGTTCAACATGACTTTTCAAGAAATAAACATAAGCATGTAATCCATTACATAGCAATGATAATCGATTAAAGTAGTGCAAAAGTTGATTTTTCCAAAACATTAAGCCATGAGGTTTTCTTTGTTAATGCAAGCATTTTAAACTCTTATTCTACATATGAATGCTTGTGAATGATTTATGCAATGCAAGGATCACTAGGCTATGTACTTGAACCACTTAGACAATTACAAATGCCATCAAAATGATTGGGCATGTAAAAAGCTAAAACACCAAGCCACATACTTCATCCTTGTCTTGATTACTTTCAGCTCCTTCTTCCAACTCCCCCTATATCTAACATGGATGGATCGTCCAATTGTAATATTGGAATGTCCAATCTTAACACCACTCACTAAGAACGTGTTGAGTTTTACTTTGGATAATTGATTTTGAGTCTTAAGTTAATTTTAGATAAATTTTGGTTTCTTTGATGCTACACACATTGCTCATATTCATAGACCACCTTACATGATGGCTCTTATACTCAAATATGTATGCTATCACTTGTCACATTTCCAAGTACATTCTTTTCAGACACATGTATTGTTATTATACTAACTAGAAATTGACTTGTGTAACACCTTAAAGAATGTTGGCTTTTGCCTTCTTATATTACTAAATTTTGTAAACTTAGAACATTTGAATATTAGATTTAATTACGTCAAAACTAAAACTTAAATATGTGTAGCATAAACAAGTTTAAGACAAAGCTCTTGGCACTTATGTGCCTTACGAAATAGAAACAAGGTACATACAAGATGAACCAAGTTCCTATGCATTGGAAGTTACAAAACTACCCTAATCTTCCTTCAAGCGAGTAGCTCCAAGCTCTAAGCTTTCCCCTATGAGGTATCCATCTGCTAACCTATAAAAAAAAGAAAATAAAAAGGGATAAGACATAACATCTCAATGAGTTCTCTTAGGGCTATATGTTGACTCTCCATTCTAGACATTCTTTTCTTAACTTTCATGGCTTCTCATTTTCTTTTCTCAAGCACTCTATCTCATAACTATTATCCCATTAATCATTATCATATCTATCTCATTGGACCATACCTTAAACTTCAGTTAGGAAACTATAGTTAATCACCTTGGCTAATTCTAAGGCCACTAGGGTCTTATGACACGTCAACATCATTTTGTTATTTTTGATAGATCACTAGAATCTCACTTCATTATTTCATTGAATGGAAATATATACAACCTCTTCTTTTTCTAACTACCCATTTAGGGTTCACATCACCTCTCTATTAAGCATATTTCCTTTCTACAAGTCTATTCCATAATAACCCTAAGTTAGACCCATCCATACGCATACCATAAGAAAATTCCAATCATGGAAAAAGAAAAATAAAGCTAGGTTTTATACTTCAAAAAGACATATAATAACCAATAATTTATAACCTAACCCATTTCATAAAAATTATCTTATACATGTACATCAATATATATTAGCACACCATAACATCATAGATCAATCACCAAACATCAGCATGAATTCAAACAATAACTATCAAAAGTTCTCATAATCACCCAATATCAAAATTCATCATAATATCTAACTTAAACAACTTAAACAACATCATCAACGAGTGACATACTCTTATCAACATAATCACATATATAATAATCAATCCTTAGGCTCAATTATCACAACTGTCACACACCAACAACCAACTAGGCCACTATCATCACAATTGACATACACTAGCAGTCAACTAGGCCACCTCAAACTCAAACCTCAACACTAACTCTACTCCATGGAGTTTCAACACAATATGAGCGGTCCCCAATGAGCCCCATCCCATAACATGGTACTCACACTTTGACCATTCAGGGAGTCTCTTGGGATAACCCTATGGAGAAAGTGTGGTTTTATCAAATATTGACAAGTGATGGTATTGACCTATCTTTGTAGGTTTGCAAGACCATACATATATAGGGATTTGTAACGACTCACCTCGCCGTTACGATATCACTAACTCTTAATCGTGCAAATCTCAATTTTAATAAAAACTCCATTAATTTGATTTTGAAAATGATGGTAATTTTTTTGTGATAATACAATTATCATACACATATTACAATTACATAATTAAACACATATGTACATATATATTAAATCAATACATGTCATCCATATGTTAGAACTTCCTTTAGTTTTACATTTATATGCACATGAAATTACATATCTAACAAAAAGCCAAAGAACTAACTAAGAAAGAGTTGATTAACAAAACACAATACTTTCTCCAAAAATAAATGTGACGTCATCACGTCGGCTTGGCGGCTTCAACAAAAAGAAGATCTCCCTCCAAGGTCACCTACTGTTGCTCATCTAGTCACACGAACGAAAGTTCGCGATCATCATAGGTACCAATCACACGGTACAACAAATGCAAGGGTGAGTTTATTATATAAAACCAACAAGCATCAGATAACAACAATTGGAAAGGAAACAACATTAACAACCACTATCATTACCATAAGTCCATCAGTCCAATACACACTCGACAAACCCATCATTCCATTTCACATTCAACAAAACAATCATCCAATGCATTCCACAACTCAAACAATCATGTTCAAAATGATGTATGCATCTGACTCATCACTTAGCATGCAATGTGGTACCATCCTAATGGAAATAGCCCCTCTCAGGAAAATGATGCAGTAGCTCGTTGAGGTCACCCTGTCGTGCACTGGTCGTTCCCCCCTCCATGGTGATCAGCCCTGAGTCACAAAGGAGTTCCAAACAAAGTGATATGTCCCTTAGTTCCTGCATTTCAGCCCATAGAAACTCATAGGTACTTACTGCCACCATTTTTTTTCCATCAATGCAAATATGAAGTATGGAACATGGGCATCATCAATGCATGACCTGACTAAGAACAAATCATTCCTCGCAAGGGTAACCTATCATGCACCCCCCATGTACATACATAACACACCAATATGGACTCACCGATACACTGAACATGGATAGATAAGGACCGAAATTTTAAACAATCCCTTTCTCTCTAGGATGCTTAAAATTTGTAAACCCACCCTCACAAGGTTATCTGATTGGTCAATGTACCCTACATGGACGTACACAACATACAATCATAGGCACCATCAATGCACTGACTATGGATATCTAGAATGCTTAAAATTCGTAAACCCACCCTCGCAAGGTTATCCAATCAGGCACCCCATGGTATTCATGTGTATCGACATCACACATTTCAATAACATCATCATACATATTAAAATCAGCTCATTTCAACATCAACAACCAATTCATCATCATCTCATTTAAGCATCACAAACCACATAAACATCATCTCATTTCATTCACAATCCATATTACCACAATACTGGTATTTTAGAAAAATTCTAAATTAAAGAGGAGGACTATAATATAGAAAACACACTCTTATGCTCATTTAAAAAATTTGCTAAATAAATAAATAGGAAAACATATTATAAAAATTTGGACAGAGTCTCCTCTGTAATTAAGATTTTTTCGAAAAATCCAATCAATTACAACAACAATATCATTAACAGTTTTATCCATCAATAATAATTTCACCGCATCCCATTAGTTAAAAACATCATTTGTCTTGAAAACAAGCACAAACACAGGGACAAACACACATCAATCATAAATACATTGCATCTCATTAGTTAAAAACTTAGTTTTTCTTGAAAACATGTACACAACAGGGACAGACAGATATCCTCATAGTTGGAATCCCTGGACCCCAACTATGGTGTCAAAACTATGACTAAATAATAAACTCCCCTTACCTAACTAGGAGTTCTCTTGTTAAAACCTCACAGTGTTGTTTTAGAGATCCTTCAATACGCGTGTTTTGGTCCAAACGCAGAGTTCTATATACTAAATCGAAGACAATTTAATATAGATTTCCAAGGTAAGATCAATATTAACATTTGGGATCAAATACCCACTCAAATTCAAAAAGGGGCTAAAAGGGTATTTTGGGAGTTTACATCAAAAGACATCATTTTAAATTCCGATCATACCAATGTGATCGGGGTTCAACAAGGATCGCAGAAATGACATCAAATTCATAAAAGGAGACTTTTACAACATCTCATTTTCAAAGGATTTTTCAAAGGAAGTGTAAACCTCCCAACAACGGTACCCAAAACACAATAGACACTAATAGAAGCTTAAATTAGCTAGGAGAAGACAAAAGAAACTAAGATTACCTCAAAGAAACCAAGAAAGGAGGATTGGAGGATCCATTCTATATCGAAACTTTGAGAAGAGTTTCAAAGATTCCGCTCCGATTAAAGGGTTCCTCTCCATGTGGTGGTCTCGTGGCAAGCAACGGCGACTCGTGGTGGTCACCGGTGACCTTGGGTGGTGGAAGATGATGGTTGGAGGTGGGGTGGGTGGTTGGAAGAGGATGGAGGCAAAATTTTGGGACTTTGGATGCTGCTGCACTATTTATCACTACCTTCACTTGCCCAGGCGAGCAAAAGTGCCTGCAGAATTCGCCCGGGTGAGCTGACCAGATTCTAGAATTTGTACTACAGTGAAAAATTAATTTCTCATGCTTAAGATATTATTTAGTCAATCGCAACGGTCAAAAATTTCATATGTTGTTTAGAAACTCACCTTTAAAATTTGAAGGTGATCCAACGGTTAACTAATCCAGAATGATGATTTTAATAAAAACAGGTTTTCAGATCAAATTCAGAATCACACAATTCAACGCAACTCAAACAAACTCCACATAACTTAACATCTACACCAAGCAATAACATGATGGTAATTTACATAACAATCATTCAACTAATCCAAACTTATCAAATAATTGAATAACACAACAATCACATCAAACATCTATGTTCAATTTATTGAAATTTCAGGGTGTTACAATACTGGGATCAATGATTGTCCCCACATACCAACACAAGACTTTTCAGTGTGCTTTTTCCTCACTCACACACTTCCTGAGAAACTTCCCAGGAGGTCATCCATTCCAGAATTGATCCAAGTCAAGCACGCTTAACTGTAGAGTTCTTAAGTTATGGGCTACCGAAAAGTAGATGCACCTTGTTGGTATAGGTAGTACCTATTATTTCCTTTAAGTTATCCTCAAATGTACAATCTCATACCTACACAGCCTATAGATCCCTCTCGTTTGGGTGTGTATTCGATTTATTCATGTACCTCTCCCGCTGGAAGCCTGCTAAAAGTCGGTCCTTGTCCGTGCCTCATTGCACCGACGATCACTCCCCGCCTTCGTCAGTGCCCGGGATGTTATAGGATTCACCCACTTGTTTATTCTATAGGACTATTTCTATTAGTCACCACGAAAACCTCTAACACTAGGTTGAGAGCCCACATATCACCCGAAACTTACGGGCCTACTCATATGTGTGTATCAATTGTGCACATGTCGTATATCAATGAATAATACATTTATGTGCACCAACCATGTACTAACGACAACGATAGTACATTTCTATTCATCAATCGTGCACACCGTGTACTAACGACAACAACAATACATTTATGTGCATATATTGTTTGATACAGGGGGAGTTAGGAGTTGGAGCTACGAGTTTATCAAAGCAAGGCTGAAGTATTTGGTTTGAAGTTTTAGCTTTTTACATGCCCAATCAAATTGAAGGCATTTGTAATTTGTTTAAGTGGTTCAAGAACATTGCCTAGTGATCCTTGCATTGCATTTGCATAATTCATATTACATGCATTCATATCTAGTAAATAGGATTAAATGTTTGCATTTGAAAAGAAAATCTCATGGCTTATGGTTTTGGAAAAATCAGATTATGCACTGCTTTAATCGATTACCATTCTTACATAATTTATTACATCCTTGTGTTTATTTCTAGAAAAGTCATGAAGAACACTTTAATCGATTACCACTCTTTTGTAATCGATTACCAAGTGTATTTTATGAATTAAGCATGTCTGCTTTAATTGATTACCACTCATCTGTAATCGATTACCAAGGCTTATTTGGAAAATAGTCTGGCTGCTTTAATCGATTACCATTCTTATGTAATCGATTACATAAGCTTAATTCTCACTTAAGCTTGTCTGCTTTAATCGATTACCAATCTTCTGTAATCGATTATCAAAGCTTACTTTCACATATCATTGACTGCTTTAATCGATTACATCACGTATTAATCAATTATCTTGTTTGTGAAAGATTTTCCAGAAAGCTCAAGAACAAATTAATCGATTATCTTGTGGATTAATTGATTCATATGTTAAAATAATCGATTACCTTAACGGATTAATTGATTACATTCTATTAAATTAGTTTTCTATTTAAAGCTTTATGGGTCTACACTTTAAAAAGAGATAAGAACAAGTTAAGAATGACTATCCTTTGAGATTGAGATTTACAAAGAATTCTAAGTGCATTCAAAAGAGCAAGATACTGATTTACTAAGAGAGACACATCTTGTGTGAGATCAAAAGGTTATTAGCTTTAGAAATGATGTGTTTGTGAGAAAGAGTTTTCAAGAAAGACACGTCTATGCATTGACATTTATACAACCTGGATTGATTGGCAACTTCATTCATTCATTCAATCATTTGTTAAGGATCACAGGTTTTGTAGTTCTTGGATCTTTGTTATTAGAATTTCTGTTTACAAATTCTGAGGTGAAAATCATATAGTTTCTTTCAAGCTTTATAGAGTAGTGTTCTCTAAGGTAAAGACCTGAGTAGGGTTCTCAGGATCTTTGTGATTTGTTTTCTAATAGTGTTTTAGAATTAAGTTTCTTTATCAAGGGTTGATAAAAAAAATCACTTGTAATTGCTTGTAAAAAAATACTTTTGATTTAGTGAAAACTTTAACCTAGTGTTGGTTAGAAGACACTGGATGTAGCCTCCATGTTAGTGAAGTGAACCAGTATAAATTGTTGTGTCTTGTTTTCTATTATGAGTATCTTTCATTACTTATATTTCAGTGATCAACATATAATCAACAAGAAGTAGTTCAGACATTACATGCATTCCAAGGTGTATCTTGATTGAAAGAAAACTTATGATTTTGATTAAGGGTGATTGAGTGATACGATCCAAGTTTTAATTCTGCAAATTCTTTTAAAGAAATTTTTTTAAAAAGACTATTTTAACCAATTCACCCCTCTCTTGGTTATTTGAAGTGTGTTCATTGTATTTTCATATACCATGTACTAACAACAACAATAACCCCAACAATACTAACTCATTCAATATATCTGGGGATGATTCCAGAGTCAAGTTCACACTCACATCATACATATAATCAATAACATGCTTGTTAGAACTAGATGATCCATTCATTCCCTTTAGTTTTGATGAATAACAAATATATAAATTTAAGATTACTAATAATTTAAATGTAAAAGTACAAGGCACATCATATGGAAGCATTATGGTAATAAATTCCTATACTTCAACTCTGTTTATGATTACCGCCCACTCTACAATTCTATACCTATTTTTAAAAGTAATATCCAGCATCCAATGCGCTGTTAATAGAACAAAAATTGAAAAAGTAGACCATCCACTATGCATTTATCATGTGTCCAAAAAGAACTCTTAAACATATACATAAATACTTCTATCTTTTGAAATTGTAGTCTAATAATGAGTGGATTCGTGTATAGTATAGTATGTCTACCTTAGATTGTTCTTTATTACTTGATTTAAATTAACGTTTGAATCTAGAAGGATTGAGATAAATTTAGAAAGGATCTATTCAAGATCAATCCACCACCGGAATCATGAAGAGTTTGCCTTATTTAGAAAGATTCACACTTCCAACAACCAATACACCATAAAGACAGACAATGATCAAATATGGAATGCATTGATCCTAGTGAAGATCTGCCTCTCCAATAGCTATAAAAGGAAACTCATTTTTACATTCAATAAAGACGAAAAACTAGTGAAAAGTGATCAAGCAAGAATGGAAAAGTGAAACAAAAGGATATCATTTTGAGAGAAACACTGAGCCAAGAGAGTTTATTCTTTACTTAGCAAAAAAAAAGTTGTTATGAGATTAAGTTTTTTTTTTTTTATATTTTGTAAACACAATTTGTGATTGTTGGAATCTCTGATTCTATTATCAAACAGTTGTTTGAGAAATCTAGGAGTTGCTTAGTGATAAAATAATAATTAGGTGTCTTAGATTTAAGGGGAGTCTAAGGGTTATGTCAGTACTGACCTAGAGAATACTTGTAAGCCAGGAGTGATAGGATATAATACTTGTTGTAATTAGTTTGGTTAGTGGAATCCTTTACTAATTTGTGAAGGAGAACTAAATGCAGCTTCACAAATATCATCACCATCATACACCTCGATAACAAAAGTTCCCAATTTTCAAATAATTTCGACGTTCATTCACATACACAAATATGGATTTTGCTCTCTCCACAAACCACTATAACCCACAACACAAAAACATAAAAAATGAAATAGGCATCACTAAAACTAAAAAACCAAAAAAGAATACATGGTGACAAATTTTCCCATTTGCAGAATCATAGATTCTGCTTCCCCTTATTTGAACTTTGAAAGAATTGGAACACTTTGGTTTCTGGCCAGTTGCAACAACCTTGTTTATGTTTCAATGTTAAGAAAAAGATAACAAAGGTTCCATGAAGGAGTTGGAGATTATTGCAAGAGCCAACAAAGTTGTAAGAAGTAACACAAACACACACCAATTCTTGTTGGTGGGTTTCAAACTTGCTTTGATTTTTTTTCTTACAATGACACATTGAAGAAGCAAATATTAATAGGGTTCAAATTTTTCCATTTGCAAAATCATAGATTCTGCTTATTTGAACTTTTAAAGAATCGGAACACTTTGGTTTCTTGCCACTTGCAACAACCTTGTTTATGTTTTGATGCTAAGCAACAAATAACAAAGGTTCCATGAAGGAGTTGGAGATTACTACAAGAGCCAACAAAGTGTTAAGAATTGAGAACATAGACACACCAATTATTGTTGGTGGGTTTCAAACTTGCTTTGATTTTTTTCTTCTTACAATGACACATTGAAGAAGCAAATATTACAAGGGTTGATGACATGACAGCTGGATTTCGATAGTCAAATTTGACTTTCCAATTTTGGAAAGGATTCATTCACAGACACTCTCTCTCTTCCTTTATGATTAAAAAATTATGTGACACATCCTTTAGTTTGACTTCTATGGTCAAATTTGACTTTTGCAATTTATAAAAATGGTTTTTATGGGAGAAATAAAAAAAATAATGAACTTATTTAATTGTGGTCATAAATCATAATTGTATTAAATTTGAATTTTAACATTAAATAAAACCTTTATTTGGAGGGTTTATAGATATATAATTTATTTTAAATTGAATGGAGTCAGGGGGAAGTTAATAAGGGATTATGAGAAGTAGATATTATTTTAATTTATTAAATGTCAAGTGGATTAAAATGGAATTTCAAGGAAAATTTAATTGCATCTAGATGAATTAAGAAATTAATTAACCTTAGGTTTTATTCTCCAAACCAACACAAATACTCTGAGATAACCCAAAAAAGATTGAATCCATACAAAAGGTTTTTAGATGAATCTCATGGCGCTCAAAGACATATGGGTACTTTAGTTTAATTGAAAATTCTTGTGAAAGGGTACTCAGATTGTCAAGGTGGTAAGGTGTATAGGGGTAATGATAGATATTATAGGTTTATAACGCACCAAGAACTACATGAATACATGATATACTAACAAAAGATAGAACAAATGAAATCAAGGAAGTCAAAATAACATAAATGTATAAATAGTAATAAATGAAAAAAATGCAACATAGTGTAGTCAAAGCAATTCATAATATATATAGAGGGGTAGATGATAATGTATGTATGAGGGAAGAGACATGAACTAGTACCATAACTGTTAGCTTTGAGGAAGCTGAAGACATGGAATCAAGAAGAATGAAGAATACAAGTTTTGATGTTTCACATGCCCACTCAATTGATGGCATTTGTAATTTCTTTTTTAAGCTTGGTTTAGTTGTTAAAAGCTTTATAATCCTCAATAGGTTTGATTAAGTCATGCATTCATACATACATTTAATCAGAATTGATCATATGGTAACAAGAAAATTCACAGAAATTCATTAAGGCAACTAAGAATTTTATAAAACAAATTCTCACTGTTTTAATCGATTATATGGATTATGCAATCGATTACAGCATGTGTATGATTTCTGGAAAATGCCTTATGAACATTTTAATCGATTACCACTAACTCGTAATCGATTAAATAAGCTTAACACAAATTTAGAAACTTTTTGTGATAATCAATTATGTCACAAAATAATCGATTACATAAGCTTCTGCATAATTGTACAAAACATTCTTATCTGGTTTAATCGATTACCAGATGTTCGTAATCGATTAAATATGCATTAGTGTGTTTTTAGCCTGGTCTGTGTTAATCAATTAAAAGGGAGCTTAATCGATTACACAAGTGTATTAGAAAACTAAGTTCATTTGGAATAATCGATTACAAGATGACTTAATCGATTATTTTGTTCGTGAAAAATTTCCATATTCCTGATGAACACTTTAATCGATTATCTAGTTAAAATAATTGATTACCATAGTTAAAATAATCGATTACATTAACGAAATAATTAATTACAGTTAGTTAAATCTGTTTTTTTTTTTTTATAAATAGAACTATCTGGTCTTTGATAGAAAAGCAAGTGAAACAAAATAGACTCGTGCAAACATTGTGAAAAACACTTTTTACAGTTCTCAAAATCACTAAGGCTAAATTTAGAGAGAAAATCAAAGATTCAAAGAGTCATGGAGAGTTACATGTGATGTGTGTCATAATTCACATTGATTGAAAGAGGTGCTCAAGCTATTGATTAAAGAAATCATCAAGATAGAGTATTGATCATCAATTGCATACATTCTCAGTGTGTTTTGAATCATTCATTTCATTGAATTAGCTGAGGATTGTAAGGTGATATCTTTCTTGAACCTTTAGCTTGATTTTTTGTTTGATATTTGTGTTGTAATTGGTTGTTTGTCCATATAACATTTGTATTCTTTAAAGCTTGTTCTAGAAAGGTTTTTTAGAGGGAAGAGCAGAGAGGGGATCTCTGGTTCTTGGTCTTTTGAAAACTCTATAGGAAGTAGATTTTGAATTTTACCTTGGGTGGGTAAGAGAGATTATCGTAAGCTTGTAAAGAACTGATATTTGTTATAGTGGAACTCTGACCAAGTGTTGGTTAGAAGAAAAACTGGATGTAGCCTCCAGGGTTGAGAGGTGAACCAGTATAAATCTTGTGTGATTTAACATTTGTGTTAGTATTTCATTATATTCTTGAAGTATAAGCTTTCTTCATCTTACAACATTGGTCACAGCACAAGAGTGGTTTGATTGGTAAAAGAAATAGTTTTCCTAATTGGTTTTTAAAGATACGATCCTTTTGAAAGTTTTCCGCTGTAACATATTTTGAAAGGAAATTTTAAGAACTCTGAGGTAAAATCAATTCACCCCCCCTCTTGATTATTTGCATAAGTGTTCATTATTTTTTCAATAACTTCAACCATTCTACTAATTTTTCTTTAAAAGTAAAATGAGATGTATGCCACTATTTTCTTTCTCTATAACTGGTTTGGTAAGTAATATGAAAAAAAAGTTTATAATGAGACATAAATAATAATATTAATTGGTGAAAATTAATGCAAAATCGATTAGTATACTCCATCATGGATCAATTGTAGAACACAAGCTAGCACTCTCCTTGGTATTTCTCCACCTTGAAAAAGGGCAGATAAAATGATTTCTCAGAATTAAAGAATATATCATTGGCTCCAGAAGAAAGATTAAATCTCTCTTTTGCAACAAGGACATATAGTGACAACACTACTAGAAAAAAAAAACATTTAAGATTGGTTAAGAAAGGCATTTAACATCGGTTTTGAACCGATATTGAAGCGAGCGGTGTTTAAAGTGAGACACTTTCAACATTAGTTTTCAAACCGATGTTAAAATCTAATTTGAACATCATTTCAGGAAGAAACCGATGTTGTAAGTGCTTCAATATGTGTACTCTTCCATAATTAGACATCAATTTTGGCTAAAATTGATGTAGAAAATAGCTATGCAACATTGTGTAGGTAATTATCACCGATTTTCAATAGAACTGATGTAGATAGCCAATTTTTTTTTTATTTAAAAAATATGGCTTAAAGGTGATATACATACATACATATATATATATATATATATATATATATATATATACACACACATAACCTTTATTTCATAGACAAAGCACTCACAAACCTGCTTGAGCACCCTAAATTTGTACCACTTGTGCTCAGCATCTAAAGCACCCTATTTTTTTGTAATTTTTTTTCTCTCTAGGAAACCATGGATTAAAGTCTAATTTATAATTGCCTTATTTTTATGAGTGGATGAATTGCATGTTTTGATAACATGATTAATGTGATAACATGTCATATAGAATAGGTGGTGCCATATTGTTGCATAACTTGATAATTACATGAGCATAATAGCTATTTTTTCCTTCAACGACTAGTATGATAGTTATTATAGGATTATTTTGACTCAAAATTATTCTAAAAAAATAATTAAAATTATTATGATTTTTGTTAAAAATCTAGATTAATAATTGAATTAATTAATTTTGAATAATTAAAATCAAGACAAATAATCCAAATTATTTCCTAAGAGAACTGTTTACATTGCAAGTAATTTGTGGGTCTTCTAAAATGGTCATGTGTTAACACACGCTGCATACCACAATCATGTATCATGATTGTGTACAACACACGCTGCCTATCATGACCAAATTTTAGGACCTTAATGATTTCAAAAGTCCGATAAGCTAAGCTTGCACGTTCATCGGCTTGTGGCTGCTTACATAGTTTTTGATATCAAACAAAGAATACTTGACTTTAAATAATTCTTGGAAATTGGAAAATTCTAAATTTTAAAATATTGAATGGGTGAAGGTTTTCAATTAAGTAATTAATTTAAAACCTACGGGCTCTAATTGTGGGTTTATTAGTGAAATGGTTATCGCTGAAGCCCCATCGAATAAGGATAATCTGATTTCACTAGATTAAACCTTAATATTTTCAAAATTTTAGTAAAGTTTTGTACGACCCATCGTTGGGAACACTTAGACACTAAAGATAATTTTGAAAGTAAATCAATGGTTAAATACATTCAACTTTGGTAAAGTTGTTAACCCTCCCATCGAGGCTCTGGCAATGGAACTGAAGGCCCAAATAACAATATTAGTTTTATAAGTATCTTGCCCATTGTAAGCCTTGTAAAGATAACTAATGGATTATTGAACTATAAACGAGTAGTAGTTATTAGAATCGACTAGCGCTATATCCGTTTGTTATTATTCTTGTTTGTAATTAGTGTGCTTGTTTTTCAGAAAAATGTCTTCATTCAATCCTTTAGCTACTATCTTGAGCCAAAAACCTATGGGTGGTACAAACTACAAACAATGGAAAACTAATTTGGATATTGTTCTTCAATATGAAAAGCTCAACTTTGTTTTGACTACTCCTATGCCAGCGCAGCCTATTGAGGATGTGCCTGAGGCAACAAAGACACGTTTTCAGCAAGAGAAGGAAAGATGAGAGAAGGCAAATGTGGCAGTTTACTGCTATATTTTAGCTAGTCTCGCCAATCACCTTCAGGAGCAAATGAGCATGATTGAGAGTGGAGCAATGATGTTCCAGACTCTTGATGGCATGTTTGCTATGTCTAGCAGCTGTGCTAGACAGAATGCACTGAATGCAGTCACCAAGACAATTATGTCTAAAGGAAGTGTGCAGGATCATTGTCTGGCAATGATAGCAAACTTCAAGAAGGCTGAAGACCATGGGGTCAGATTTGAACAAGAAGTAAAAGTTGACCTTCTCTTGCAATCATTACCTAAATACTTCAATCAGTTCAAGATGAATTATAATATGAATAAGATGAATCTTGACCTTACTCAACTGATGGATGAGCTTGAGAGTGCTGAACAGTCTCTAGTCAAGCATGGCAGTGCCTTTTTTCTGGTGAGAGTTTTTGAAACTGAAGGGGAATCCTAAGGGAAGCAACAAGAACAAAAGGAAGAAATCAGGTATTCCAGTTGCCAAACCAGTTGAAATGAAGCAGCCAAAAGGCAAGTGCTTCAAGTGCGGAAGAAATGGGCATTGGAAGAAAAATTGCCCACGTATGAATCAACGAGGTATGGGTAATTTACATGTGATTGAAGCTTGTTTAGTGGAGAATTGCAATGATAAATGGATCATTGATTCAGGAGCCACTAACCATGTTTGTTATTCATTGCAGTGGTTCAAACATAGCTTGCCTTTAAGTGAAGGACAAAGAGTTTTGAAGCTTGGAAATAGGGAGCTTGTGTCTGCACTAGTAGCGGGACAAGTTATTTTATCCTTTGATAATTGCAGAACTTTCATTTTACAAGACTGTTTATTCATTTCGGATTTTCAGAGGAACTTAATTTCTGTTACTTGTTTCATTTAACATGGTTTGACAGTTCAGTTTAATTCCTCAGTTGCAATAAGAAGTTCATCTTCTTTTATTTGTTCCGGTGAAATAATTAATGGTCTTTATTTCCTTAGTCTTGTGCCCTGTGAAGTTAATCATGTTGAATTGGGAGATGTTGAGCATGTTCATTTATCAAAGAAAAGAAAAGTTTTCAATGAAACTTATCTTTGGCATTTGAGATTGGGTCATATTAACTCTAACAGGATACAAGGTTTGTCAATAGTGGGATTTTAAAATCCCTAAACTTTGAATTGATACCAGTTTGTGAATCTTGTTTAGAGGGTAAAATGATTAAGAGATCTTTCAACGCCAAGGGAAATCGTGCCACACTTCAACTGGAATTGGTACATACTGATGTATGTGGACCAATAAATGTCCAGGCCAGAGGCGGGTATCGGTATTTCATCACATTTACTGATGATTACTCTAGATTTGGACATGTGTACCTGATGCGTCACAAGTCTGAAGCTTATGGAAAATTCCAAGAGTTCAAGGATGAGGCAGAAAAGCATCTTGGTGTTTAAATTAAGACTCTTCGGTCTGACCGAGGGGGTGAATACCTATCTGGAGAGTTCAGATCTTACCTTATCAAAGAGGGGATAGTTTCACAATTATCTTCCCTGGGGACACCCCAGCAGAATGGAGTTGCTGAAAGGAGAAATAGAACCCTTTTAGTAATGGCAAGATCTATGCTCAATTATTTATCTCTTTTTTATTCATTCTGGGGATATGCCTTAGAAACTGCTATGTACCTTTTGATCTTAGCTCCGTCCAAGTCGATTTCAAAGAAACCAATAGAATTATGGAAAGGGTGTAAGCCCACCATGAATCATATTCGGATTTGGGGTGCTCCGACACATGTCTTACAATAGAAGCCAAATAAGATGGACTCGCGTATAGAAGTATGCATGTTTATAGGCTATCCTAAAGGAACCAGAGTTTTTTTTTTATATAGTCCAAAGGAAAAGAAGGTCATAGTGAGCACTCACGCAACTTTCTTAGAAGAGGACTATATGGCAAATTATAGGCCAAGGAAAATATACCTGTAGTTGAACACACACAAGAACCAAATTCTGAACCAGAAGTTTAGCATGATGTTCAACAAGTGGAACCTGTAGAAATGCAAGTACCACTTGTGGAAGAACAAAATCAAGAATTGGTTAACCCATGTAATTAGGTTCCTCCAAAAAAATTTAATCCACCTAAATTGGATCGTCCTGTAGATGCACAACAACAAGTGCAGCAAAGTCATAGTGGGAGATTGATTCGTAAACCCACAAGATTTCTCTTGTTGGGCAAATCGTATCAGGATGTCATTGATAAGTGCCCTAATTCAATTAAATTCAGGTTTCAAATATAGGCACTTATCTTTTGATTTCAAAAACTTTGCTTATAAACTTGCCCTAAACCTAGTTAAATTATATTTATTACTTGTATGAATGTAGTTTTTATATTTTGGAAGATTAATACAATCATGCCTTGTATTTTGATAGATTTCGTGGATTTCTGAGGCTTTCGAATAAGCAAAGCAAGCAAAAATGGATCAAAAAGCAAACCTGGGAGGTGCAGAAAGCAAATCAGGCCCAAAGAAGCTTCTGGAGGTACCTTTAACTCGTCCAAGCGAGTTAATATAATGTATTTTGCTCGCTTGAGCGAGCAACAATATCAATTGGGCCACTTGAAGGCCAAGTGGACATGCAAGTTGGGCTTTAACTCGCCCAAGCGAGTAAAACATGAAGAAATTGGTCGCTTGGGCGACCAAACTCGACCAGGCCAGCCCCTATAAATACCCAAGCACCCCCAAGGCCAAAATCATCCCTTTTCACTTCCCTTCTTCCTCCTCCATTGCTTCTTAGCTTGTTTTGAGCCTTAGGCTCTTAAATATTAGTATTAGGTAGGTTAGGAAAGTGAGAGAAGTGAGATTTAGTGTGGAGACTCTGCCGT
>PYAF01005503.1:0-20364 GCA_007407185.1 Glycine tomentella
GAAGCCATGTTTTAGCTTTACCTGTCAAAGAAAAAGGAAAAGCTCGAAGATAAACAGCTTCCGCATCCTCGTCAGAAGCTCCCATTGTACTGCATAACTCCATGAATGTGGACAGGTGAGTGTATGGATCCTCATGGTCCATCCCTGAAAAGGGATGTGAACCAATTAGACTGAGTAATGCTGGCTTCAGCTCCACGACTTTGTTGTTGAAAGGAGGGATGACTATGCTGTTATAATGCTTTGGGCCTTGTTGGTAAGCATAGTCACCAAGAGTCCTCCTTGGTGGTCTATCTTCACCTTCCCCTCGATCGGCCATATTATCACGAACAGGTGGCTTTTCAAATGAAGGAGGATCAATAGACGAAGTTTCCTCCGATGTCTTACTGGCTTCTAATTTCTTTTTCTTCCTATTTTTCCTTTCTATTTTGGTGATTTCTGGATCAAACAAAGTTTTATCTGCAGAAAACTTACCTCGCTTAAGGAAGAAGAACAAACTACAATATCCCGTAAGCATCGAAGTTTAAAATAAAAGAGAAATTATATACAAAAATTAAAAATAAGGTAAATAACGAAAATAAGAAAAAGTCCTACTAAACTGATAAATCAAATCTAAAAGAACTGAGTAAATAATTTAAATCCCCGGCAACGGCGCCAGAAACTTGTTAGACTTTTGACAAGCGTACCAATTGTCGTTTGTAAGTTACAAAATTTATAAAAGTTCGTCTCCACAGGGACTTGAATTTTTACTCAGTTAATTCAAATTAAGTTTAACAGTTTAATAGTTTATATACATTGAGTGTGAACGAAGTTGCATGTGATTGTGGATTAATAGAAATTACAAAAATTCAAAAGAAACGGAATAATAAATCTAGTACGGAAGATTACGAATGACTACTGAAAATAAAACGAGTTTGATTAATTAAAGAGCGTAGGATTGGATTTCATCGTTCATACCCTTAGTATTCAATTAATATTACCATGCATAAGTTATTTTTTATTATTATTGATGCACACATAAAATCACCCCAAATCGATGTCTCGCATTTGAGAATCCTAAGAATATTTATCAAATATCGATTTCTCGCATATGAAATAAATATCCCAGCGTTACAATTATATTCGCGTGTTTATTGCAATCTAAACGTTATGCTCTATGTCTAGCAACGTAACGTAAAGAGTAAATTTATTCATTTCAAACCCTAAGATTACTTTTCAGTCTCACTTCGAGTTTAAGTTCATGATACTAGTGATCAAGTAGTATCAAACGTTAAGTACGGAATAAACTTACCAATAATAAATAGAAAGACTTATGCAAAAAATAAATATCAAAAGAAATACTGTAAGGGTAAGAAGATTACATCCAATCCTTTGAGAAAAGCTAGCCGAGCATGGGCAGAATCTCCGTAGAAAAATAGGTGAAAGGATTCATCACCACTTTCCGATTCAGCAGAGTTTTCACCCTAATTTTCCCTCACTTACTAATCTAAACTCTCTCTAAACAAGGATTAAAGAAGCAAAAAGCTTAGAAAAGCCTAGAACAGGAGAGAGAAGAGAGAATTTGGCTTGGAAGAATGTATTTTGCCTTTGGGGGTGCATGGGTATTTATAGGGGTGGATCTGAGCGGTTTTGGTCGCCCAGGTGACCCATTTACTCATGTTTTGGTCGCCCAGGCGAGCTAAAGCCCAACTTGTTGATCCACTTAGCCCACTTGTTGTCCACTTGCTGAAGCCACTCGCCCAGGCGAGCAATTTGCACTACATTCACTCGCCTGGGCGAGTTAAACGTACCTTCTGGAATAATTTTTGGGCTTTTGGGCCTGGTTTGCTTGATGTACCTCCCAATTTTGCTTTATGGTCCCTTTTTGCTTGCTTTTTGTTTTTCGAAAGCCTCGGAAGTCCTCGAATGCTAGCAAAATAAAAATAAAACTTGGATGAATCTTCGAAAAACATAATTACTAAGTGTTTAACATAAACTAACTAGATTAGGGCAAATCTTGACAGCTATTCTTAGTTAAAACACAAGATAAATGCTTCAAATGTAATCCGATTTTCACTAAGATATGGCATTTATCAATCTATCAGAGGAAGCAG
Source organism: Glycine tomentella (assembly GCA_007407185.1). NCBI lineage: Eukaryota > Viridiplantae > Streptophyta > Magnoliopsida > Fabales > Fabaceae > Glycine > Glycine tomentella. Next base: position 2,091 of record PYAF01005503.1, read on the forward strand.
AAACTCTTAGCATTTTGCCCTTACCCTTACCGGGTGGGCCAGAACCACTAGGCCTTCTCCCCTCCTGTCTGACTGGGGGAGTAGGCTGTCCGCCCTTTTGTCTCTGCAGGATACCCTCCACTTGGCGACTCTGTCTCACCAGGGTATCCATATCACGTGACCCACTGCTGGCCACCAGCACCTGAATGTCATCTCTAAGTCCCCTCAGGAACTTAGCTGCCAGGATCTCTGCTTCAGGTAAAGGTCTCCTGAAGTGTGCATATTTGGCCAGCTCATGAAACTGGGCCAAAACTTGTCCACTGTCAAAGTCCCCTGGACGAGGCTATCAAACTCCGCCTGCTTCTGCTCTCGGGCATCTCTGGGGAAATATCTGTCCAGGAAGCAGGCTCGAACAACTGCCAGGTAATTACCTCTCCCTGGCCTCTCAGAAGCTATACAGTGATCTTCCACCACTCATGAGCATCGCCCTGAAGCATATAGGTGGCATACAGTAACCTTTGGTGATCGGGGCACTCCATCACCTCAAAAATCTTCTCTAAGGCCTGCAGCCACCTTGCTGCAGCCACTGGATCATAGCCCCTTGAGAACACTGGAGGGTCATGCTTTCTGAAAGTAAGCAGCATCTTCCCTCTTGTTGCTACATCACTGTCAGCCTCTATTTGGGATATCTGGTCCCCTCGCTGGTGGCTCCCACCAGCCTGCTGGCGACTACCCTCGCCATCAAGGATAAGAGGTGTGGAGGATACTCTGTCATCCCTCCTGAGGTTTTTCACCTCCTCTAATAGGTCCTGATTAGCCCTCATCAAGGCCTCATTAACTTCTCTGGTTGCAGCCATCTCTCGCTGCATTTCCTCCTGAGTCTGTCTATTTGCAGCTAGCTCTTGCTGCATAGCGGCTAGTGCAGCCGCAACTGGATCAGACTGGGCACTGGTAGCCCCACTAGTGCTTCTAGGTCTCACCATAGCACTACACATGTACATCACACAGTGAGTTGATCAGGCCCACAGTCAATGTACCCTCATGCAATGCTCATGTCAAATAACTACAGACAAGCACCAAACAGTTCCATACATAATGTTCGTATCAAGAAACCGCTCTGATACCATAAATGTAACACCCCCGTAGGCCTCCGGTGTGTTATCATTATTAATATCAGATTAACGTTTCATTAACATAAACATTATTCAGCGGAAACATAGAATCGTTTTTCTTGATTCATTATGTATGGAATAAAGCAGAGGAAACAACCATACATACAAAGTACATAAATAATGGCTTTGCTGATCCAGTTCTTATACATAATCATAGACAGATAAACAGACATCCACAAAATTCTCAGAAGGAAACATATATCATATCATTAAGAGTTCTGTACATCCATGTCCATCAAAGTTTCCACCACATCGTGGTGATACAAAAGAATAACTACCCTCACAGAGGGTTTACATAACTATACAACCCTTATCCAGGGTACAAAACAAAACAAAACACAGCTGAGCCTTCATGCTCCTCCTTCTGCTCTCAGACAAGCAGAGAAGTCTCTACTCGGGCCTCCTGCCCTGAGCCTGCTCTCTTCTATCAGAAGAGTCACCTAAAATCATAAATCCCCACACGAGGTGAGATACACGTCTCAGTAAGTCCAGGGTCCAAGGAGGAACCTCCTCCACCCCGGCCCACTTTCCACAACACATACATCAGACAATCACAACAAATGGCCCATTGGCCCTCCTAACAATATATTAAGCATTTAGACTTGGCGGAGCTACCTCAATGCCCAAATCACATAATGGCGGAGCTACCTCAACGCCTCATTCAGTAAACATGGCGGAGCTACCTCAACGCCTATCTCAGTCTCATGGCGGAGCTACCTCAATGCTGATTTCAGTAACGTGGTGGAGCTACCTCAACGCCTCATCTAATGGCCAATAGATCTATCACAGTCATATCATATAACAATCACGGATGCACACATATGTTATTATGAGAATGCAACTACCAATGCATGCACCAGGAAATGACCAACACTCCCCCGGAGTGTGGTGTGGCACACAAGATGGGAAATTCTCCCCAGGGACACTGAACTTACCTGGCAAGATATCACTCTGCAATCCAGTCCCTGCTCGGTGGCTCCCGCCACTGACACCTTCAGTGTCAAGCCCTATTCAAGGCATATATTCAAATCGAAACCGGTTCAACATGCATTCAATCACAGGACATATTGTATTAGAAATCCCCTATCCTAGGGTTTAACTCAATCTCAGCCTACATTAGGCTTCTCACAGACCACACAAGGTCTTCCAAAGCTGGATACCAGGCATCAGAGTCATCCCTGACTCAATGTACAGCCTACACACAGGCTCACATCAGCCTCATCATCTAAAATCACTGGAACGGTCTGAGTTTCACTCAAATCACCGTTCAAATAGCCTCTTAAGCACAATACAGTCATTATCTAGGCTCTAGCATGTAAATTAACCATCACAAGTGACTATCACACAGCCACACATCCATTCACAGAGCCAAAAATCCAACATTCACCAATTCCAAAACTAAAAGCTATTCCTTCATCACTAGACAGTTCTAAACAAGATTCTCTACAGAATCTTGGGCTAATTCTAGCCCCAGACCAAAATAATCCACAAAATCCAGAGAACCTCAACTATCAAAATCAACCGAAGAAACTTAAGTTTCTTACCTCAGTGGCGACCCAAAAGGCTGGAGAACAGCTTTCCAAAGCTCTGAAGTCCGTTCTGTGCCTTGGGTTTCTGCCTACACTCAAGTTTCTGAGGTTCTCTGAGGGAATGGATTTTGCTCAATCCAATGGAAATGATGAAGGATTTTTGCTTTCAATCGGTTAAAACAAGTTTCTAGGTCACAGGAAGGTGTTTAGGCTGGCAAAAGAGGTCCTAGGAAGCTTGGGTTCACCTTTAATGGAGGCTGGGCGTGGGAAAGAAGAAGAAGTGGCTGTTATTCTTCAAAAATCGCGTTTTACCTTTTATACTCAGCCTGCCCGAGCTTTGGCGCGATCCGCGCCACCTCCAGTGCTACTCGCGCCAACATGGCAGTTTATGTGGCGCCACCAGCGCCACTCCCACGCCTCCGGCGTTAACTTCCAGAACCTGTGGCGCCATCCGCGCCACCCCTGGCGCTAACCGCGTGGAATTCCAGTGAAACTTGGTTTTCTAGGCCGCTTCCCGCGCCATTAGCGCCGCCTGTGGCGCGACCCGCGTGAACTGGAAAACATATGGTGCCCCTCGCGCCAGATTCACACCCTTGGTGTGGACTTCCAGTGGGTCTGGCGCTACCAGCGCCACACCCTTAAACGGGTTTTCTTCTAAAGAAACCCCGGCGCTACCAGCGCGGGATCTGGCGCCAACCGCGCCATAATGAGGGTTATCATAAATTAATTAAAGATAATTAATTTGGAAGCAACTAATAAAATGACATCATCAAACGTCAACAACGATACCATCTTTGCATTATGTATGGTAAACAGTCACATCATACAACTAGAGGACTAAAATAAGCCATATACATATATCTCAACAAATGTAACTCGACAATGGTTATACCAAATATGGAATCCCATACCTTGTCCACTTTAAAAACATTAATATCTCTCAAGATATACAACAATGTGCACCAACAGTGTATCTTCCCCTCAGGGGTAAAAAATATATAAGCAATTTATTGTTTTTAATCCTACTCAATACCATTTAAGCATTTGCAGGCCAAAAAGAGGAGCTCAAGAGCAAAGAAAGAAGAAAACAAGAACTGAAGTCCCACGCTAAACGCGTGGAAGTGGCGCTAGTAGCGCCACCTATTCGAAGCATGGCGCGAATCGCGCCAAAGTCCGCGCTATCCGCGCCACATATTCGAGCAGTCCACGCGATCAGCGTGGGAATCCGTGCGGATTGCGCCATGAAGATCCAGTTTCCTGAATAAAAAATCTGTTTCGAATTTCTGGAAAAGATTAGGCTTTCTTACTGTAATTAAATGATTTTATAAATATTAAGCCTCTGAACGGAGTGAAAGGGTATCTAAGAGCAGCCATTAGCACCTATCTTCATATTCTTACAATCCAAAACCCTAGAGAATCATGAACTGATGAGAACTCCTCTGTAATTGACTGGTATTGAAGTAAATATATGTTTTGATTGTTTTATTCTTATCTGCTCTTCATTCTTACTCTTATTTGAAATTGATCACTTCAATTAAGTACTTAGGGTTAGGATTCGCAATGGGAATGTTGGGGTTCTAATTTATGACCTGTTAAGAATACCCCTTGTTCATCACCCTAGGGATGCATGAGTGCAGAATTTATAATATGATCTTTTGAATGCTTAAACTGATAGATTTCACTAAGGAATTAGGTTTTTGATTCAGGTTAAAGGGTTAATTCACTAAGGAATTAGGGATTAACTAATCTAGGAAAGACTTATTCTCTGAACAATCACAACAGGAACCCATATGATATATTCTCTAAATGCTTAATCTGACAGATTCATAAAGGTTTAGGGTTCTTGATCAAATTAAAGGGCTGAATCGCTAGTTATCTAGGTTTCACGAATATAGAAGAGATTTATCATATGTGCACATGAACTTAACAAACCAGTCAAGTAAAAGAGGAGGAATCAGAAGGGATTGTGCCTGATTACAATTAATCGTCCATTGGTATTTTCCCTAAATCAATTTACTGCATATTTCTTTAACTCTTGTCTTTTAATTATACAATCAACCAATTCAATCAACAACACTGTTCTGCGTATTTTCTGTTTTCTATTTCAATCATATTGGTTAACATTGCTGTGAAAATCACCCCAATCCCTGTGGAGAACGATACTCTACTTACCTAACTTTATTACTTGTAAACGATCGGTGCACTTGCCGTAATCTCACAACAGGGATCCACCATCCGTTCGCTGCGCATCACCTGCAAAATTAAATCCTCAAATGGGGTGAGATACAATTTCAGTGAACTCAGGATTCTTGGAGCCTGGCCTTTCCTGAAAACAATAGGAATACCCACAATAACCAAGAGGGGGGTTGTTGCAAAAACGGCAAGTGCACCGCTCGTTCAAGTAATAAAGTAGGTAAGTAGAGTATCGTCTCCATAGGGATTGGAATGAAATTCACAGTAATTCTAAGTCTCAGCGATTGGGAAGGAAAAGAAATTGTTTTGAAGAAATTGTTGTTGTGTGTTAAGTGTTTGAAATAAAGAGCAGAATTAAAAGAAATAAATTGCAGTAAATTTGGGTTGTTACCAATGGAATGAATGATTATGGTCAGGCACAATCCCCCTTTGATCCCTACCCCTTTCACTTAACTGGTTATCAAGTTTAATTGATTCTAATTACTCAGAGAATAAATCTTTCCTAATTTAGTTAACCCCTAATCTCTTAGTGAATTAACCCTTTAACCTGAATCAAAAACCTAATCCCTTAGTAAATTCTATCAAGTTAAGCAATTGAAAGAATTTATTATATAATTCTGCAGTCATGCATCCCTATCCCTAGGCAATGAACAACTGTTATTCTAATCAAGTCAGAAATTAGAACCCCAACATCCCTATTGTGAATCCTAACTCTCAGCACTTACATAGAATGGCCAATTCCAAATAAGAATAGAACAATGAAGAACAGAATAGAATAAAATAATTATAACAATCTCATTCAATACCAGTCAAGTTACAGAGGAGTTCACATTGGTTCTTGGCCTAACCACAATACAAGAATTAGCCTGACATAGGCTTCAAGATCACAAAAGCTATCATTGAATACATGAGTCTGCTGCAATCCTAGCTTTGATCCTTGATTTCCTAGGGTTTAGAATGATAAAATATGATGTAGAGTGATTCCCAGCGCCGCCTTCTTCAGTCCCAGAGGCCTTTCTTTTATAGATTGGTTTAATTGGAGTAACAAAGCCTTTTTCTGAGCCAAATCTCGAAACAGATAAATTAAAAACAGGAAAGAAATCTTCACGGCGCTGATGGCGCGGAGTCCCGCGCTGATCATGCGGTCCTTTCGAATGGATGGCGCTGATAGCGTGAACCTCCATGCTGATAGCGTGGAGTTCACGAGCTGGAAGCCTGGTACTGGGCATTTGGCGCGGATCGCGCGGAGATTGGCGCTACCCGCGCTGGACTTGCGGTTTAATGACGCTAGTAGCGTGGAGTCTTCGAGCTGGGGCTTGGCAACTTGCTTGTGGCGCAGCTCGCGCGGAATATGGCACGATCCGCGCGAGACCTTCAACTGGCTTTTCTTCTTCTCTTTGGCTTGAATCTCCTCTTTTTTCCCTGAGATCACAACTTTGGTAATAAAATGAGATCAATTTAAATAAAAACAATAATTAAACTAATTCTATTCTATTTTCTAACTATTTAATTAAATTATAACCTAAAACTAGCCTAAAACTAAGATGTGTTTGCAACACATCAAATAATTCCCAGATTTGGAAGTTGTTGTCCCCAGCAACAGAAAGAACTTCAAGAATAAGCAAGATTTAATGATCAAACCAAACCACAATTTACAGCCCTAGAATCATCATGATGAATATGATCAATTCAAATCAAAGCTTCAATGACGCTTTCAATGCTGTCAAATTATGAGAGTAACTTGAGTATTCTTCACAGGAATGTGTTTATTCGCTCATGCGCTCAAGTGTATCGGGCTAATCAATCTCTCACTCAACATAATCACAGCACTACCATAAGCTTGAAAATATTCTCAACAGATGCAAGCACAACTTGATCAAAAGGTCTTTCTGGCTTGTAACTTGGCTGGGCTAAGGTAGGAAATTCTTTGGAAAAGTAGCTAATATGAGGCTAGGTCCAATCCCTAAGTCCAATCTTGTGGTCATTCATGTTCCTTGTCTTCCTTCTCGAAACCTGGTACTTTATTTAACAATTTATTCTAAATGGTAACTAAAAACAGAACAATTAACTTTCTTTTTGATTTTGGAGTTTTTTTTTTTTTTTTAGAATAACAGAATAGAATAATAATAAAATTAAACAACTAATACAGCATCTCAGATTTCCAACTGATAGGCTTATTGTTTCCCAGCTGGACTGTACTTTGTTTATTCTCTCAACTTTCATATCAACTGGATTCACTGGTGTTCCTTCATGCCTTGATGGACAATTCCTTGATTTCCACTGTCATGGACTTATATTATACTTTTTCTAGCCTCAGGGAAGTTGGTCAAATGTATATAGCTCTGATTTGGGTAATTTGAAATGAAAGGCTCAAGCTCAAAGGACGTACAAATGGAAAATAATTGAGGGTGAGTCAATTTGGCCCTGGTTCCAGAAAAAAAAAAAAAGAAATTGCCTTAATCATGTCAAGTCACACCTGCATCCAGAGAAACAATTCAAGTTCTAGAGTACTTATGAAAATGGAGTCTCTCGGAAAGAAAATTTACCACTGTTTGGCTCAAACCTCACAGGTGCTGGACTCAAGTCAATCTCTGCTGACTTCATTTCAAGCATCATCTCAACTTACATATCTCATACCAACAATCATAATTCTATTCATGTATCATGCAGTTCATGCTATGTTTCATTTCATCAAGCTTTCATCAAAGAATCCTATCCATTACTGTGTCTATTCACTTTTATTCTGAAAATTCTGATGTGCTGCTTATTTATTTTTATATTTGAAAAAGAATTTCTGTTAGACGTCATTTGTTCCTTGACTGTGATTTGCGAAATAATGCGTATGCGCATCCATTCCCAGATTTAGAAATTGTTGTCCCCAGCAACAACAAATAAGGTCACAGCGCTTTGGAAAAATTTTCAGCATTATTTGGAAAATCGCAAACAAACAGAAACATTAATCTAAACAGCTTTTAGTGGCAAAAAAAAAATTTGAATCAGAAACTGTACTATATATATATATATATATGCAGAAATATAAATGTGCAAAAGTTTCACATGTCTAAAGTGCAGAATCCAAAATAAAACATAAAAACAAAACAAAACAATAAAATGAGTCCTGGTCACTCCTCTCCCTCTCCTCTCTCATCAATAGCTTCAGCCTCAGTAGCCTATGAGGGCTCTGGAATGGATGGCTCTGGGTCTGCTGCAGCTGAGGGTTCAGGATAAATATCCGTGGCTGGTGGTGTAACTGGGAGCTGGTACTCAGAAGGTGGAATACCTAGATGCCTGCATATAGCCTCCCACATGCGAGTCTGGAGGGTCATCTATGTGCGAACAAACTCCTGAAAAGCTAGAAGACTCGGAGAGTCCTCATAAAGCGGTGTGTGCGCAGGAGCTGTGGAAGGAACTGGTGGTGCTGGCTCTGCTGGCTGGGGCTCATCTGGTGCTGGGATGTCTCTGGGGCTGCGAGCTGCGAGCTCCTCTGGATTGAGCTTTGAAGCTCTAATGATCTGTTCCTCAGCAGCACTCCTCACAGCGTCTAAATAGGTCTTATGGTTCATGAGAGACGCTATCGGAACGTCCATGGGCTCGTCATCTAAGACTTCTACACCCGCATGACGACACAGGTGCAGAATCAAAGACGAATGCGCCAGCCAGGACTTGTTGCTGGCATCCTGGATCATATGAAGAATACGGTTAGAAAGGAGGTGAGAAATGTAGAGGTTACCTTCACCTCGGAGGGTGTAAAGCAGGGCGGCTCTCTCTACATTCACATCAGTCATATTAGTAGAAGGAATGACTGTGTGGTTAATGAACTGATGCCAAAAAGCTGCATCCCCTACTAAGTCATGCTTCCTCAGCTTCTCTGGAATGTAGTCTAAGCCTGACTTGGGCTTCCATGCTGTGTAGAGTCCTGTAATGGATTGTCTGATGGTGGTGGCAAGTTGTGGTACCTCATCACGGTACATCTTGGTCAGGGCGTCTGGCTGCATCCTAAAAAATAGGCGGCCAAACTCACACCTGCCAAATGGGTCATATCTGGTGTCGAGAAACCGCTCTATAGCTTTCTCATCAAAAGATACTTGGACTCCTCAGACCCAGCTGATCCTGCTTCGTGCTACTGTGGAAGGGTCGACATTGGCTAAAAATTCTTTAAGAATCGTACTGGAGCTCGGCTCTGGAAAACTAACTAGCCTCTGCCATTGATGTCTGGTGATGACTTCCCAGATAGGGTTATCCTCTGGTAAGGTCTCCCACAGAATCTTCTTTTCTGGAATAATTTTCTTGGGAAGGTACCAGGTATCAAAGCGTTCCTGGCACTCAGCGGATCGAAATCTGGCCTCATCATAGTCATTAACTCTGGCCCTCTTGCTGCCACCTGCAGCAGTGCTCTTCTTCTTGCCTTTTTCAACCTGTTTTCCCTGAAACTCAGAACAAAATCCATATATATACATGATTCAATGGGTCAATTCCCAGATTTGTTCCTTCCAGTGGATCAGAGCAAACAATCAACAATTAACTCAGTAATACTGTGCATCAGGGGATAGTGATCAATAAATGGAAAGTGCAGTTCAGTTTCTTAACAAAACAAGCACATTACAATTTTTCTCTGGGGAAGCAATCTGCTCAGAATTTTGCAGTGTGCCCATGATTCCCAGATTTAGTTCCTTATAGCCACCAAACCAGATATAAATTAAGCAATTCATGCAGACATCACCTCAAATTCATCAGTTTGACCCGTAGATAATATGCATAATATGACAGAAAAATGAATGGCACCATCTGGATTCCCAGATTTAGCCCAATGAATGTCCTTAAGTCATTTAATCCTAAGCTGTCATGAACATAATTCAAACAAATTCAGTTCAACATCAAAACAATATATGCATTAAACATTAAAGCTTGTGTCCATTCTTTGGTCTATCCCCAGTTAAAGCATTCACGTTGCTACACCAAATCAAGGTTATTCATATCAATAAAAGTTATGCTAAAAATACCAGACCAAAGTTATCCACAGTAACCATTCTTTGGCAAATAAATTCTAACCAAGATAACCATACATCATATCATTCAACTCAGCTTCATGGGGCTTAGTTCAATCTTTAGTTCACCCCCTTAATGCCAAAGTAACCTCGAATGTGAGTCAACATGAAAAACCCAAAAATTATGCTCACCACAGAGTTCATATACAAACCACACAGACAATATATCAAACATATTACGAGCATATTCAGCAGTCAGTGGTAAACAGTGTGTGGTTCAATGATGGTTGCAATTTAGGAATCAAGAGAACCTTATATCAGCAACTATGGTTATTGTGACTGATGGTGATTGCAGGAGTTCAGGCAAGACTTGGGGATCAGTTTTGGAGAAGAGAGCGCAATCCGCGATTTGATTTGATTCAAATTAAAAACAATTTCCGCGAAATCATGCGATCCGCACGACACTTGGCGCTGATCGCGCCATTAGTCACTGGAAGGGTTTTCTTTCCGTCCATAAGTCGCGTGGATTGGAAAAATTAGGCCAATTAATGCGTCCTTATGACGCTGATAGCGCCACGGGTGGCGCTATTCGTGTGGATTTCTTCTGGAAGGACCCCAGCCTCGAAAGCTTGGCGCAAGTCATGCCACAACCCACGCTGATCGCGTGAACTGATGCAGAAGCAAGGCTCAAGGTCGAACATCTCACGCGATCAGTGCGAGTGTTCACGCTATTAGCGTGAGTTAGCCGTGGCTTTGGCGCTGGTAGCTCCAATTCTGGCGTGAGTAGCGCCACACTCTTTGACAACTTTTCTTATCTTTTTATCTTTTTATCTTTCTTTTTATTTTATTAACTTAATTAAAATAAAATGCTACCTAAAATGATTCTAAATGAGAGTTCCTAAACCTAATCTAAGGTTATCAAAAAATTATAAAGAATTTCAATACCTAACTAGTAATGCATGAATCTAAAATTACTACCATGGAATATGCAGAATAATAAGCCTATTGTTATCAAATTTAAAACAGAACTTAAAATACCATGTATGTACATTAAAAGTTTGCTCGTTTAACGTCTTAAGCTAGACGCTTCCCTCGTGCTAATCATCAGTGGCCTTGAGTGGAACAGCAACTGAATTCCTGTCCACATCTCCCCCGAGATAATGTTTCAACCGGTACCCATTTACCTTGAAGGTTCTGTCACTATCCAATGGTGAAATCTCAACTGTGCCATATGGATAAACTCCCCTTACAAGGAATGGTCCAGACCAACGTGACTTAAGCTTACCTGGAAAAAGTCACAGGCGAGAATTGTATAGCAACACTTGTTGGCCAGGAACAAATTCCTTTGGGCGGATTTGGTTGTCATGCCACTTCTTTGTCTTTTCTTTGTAAATTCGGGCATTCTCATATGCAGCTAACCTGAACTCATCTAATCCATTCAACTGAAGCAACCCTTTTTCATTAGATTTGGACAGTTCAAAATTTAAAAACTTAGTTGCCCAAAGTGCTTTATGTTCAAGTTCAATAAGGAGATGACAAGCCTTACCATAGACAAGCTGAAAAGGAGACATACCTATAGGAGTTTTAAATGCAGTCCGGTATGCCCACAAAGCATCATCTAGTTTTTTAGACCAATCTTTTCTTGATGTTCCAACAGTTTTCTCCAAGATTCTTTTCAATTCTCTATTGGAAATCTCTACCTGGCCACTTGTTTGAGGATGATAAGGGGTAGCCACTTTGTGTTTAACTCCATATTTTGCCAACAAGCTATCAAACTGCTTGTTACAGAAGTGAGTCCCTCCATTGCTTATGATCGCTCTTGGCACCCCAAATATGGTGAAAATGTTCTTCCTCAAGAATGAAACCACCACTTTAGCATCAGTGGTGGGCAAAGCTGCTGCTTCAACCCACTTGGAAACATAATCCACAGCAACCAAGATGTATTGGTTGGAGAATGATTTAGGGAAAGGCCCCATGAAATCAATCCCCCACACATCGAACAGTTCAACTTCTTGAATGTTGTTCAGTGGCATCTCATCTTTGCAAGAAATATTACCTGTTCTTTGACAGCTATCACACTGCATCACAAAGTCTTTGGAATCCTTAAAGAGTGTTGGCCAATAATAGCCACATTGCAGACCTTTGTGTGCAGTTCTGTTTGCACCAAAATGGCCTCCATAGTTAGAGGAATGACAGTGCCACAGAATATTCGGCACGTCAGTTTCAGCTACACATCTGCGGATAACATTGTCAGTGCATTAAAAATATAAGAAAGGGTTATCCCAGAAGTACCTTCTTGCATCATGTAGGAATTTCTTCCTCTGTTGCCAATTTAATTCTTCAGGTATGATTCCAGCAGCTTTAAAATTGGCCATGTTTGCAAACCATGGACTGAATTGCACAGCAAGCACTTGCTCATCAGGGAAAGACTCATTGATTTCAATCTCTGGTCCATCTTGCAAATCTTTCTCCTGAATCCTAGACAAGTGGTCAGCCACCTTGTTCTCTACTCCAGCTTTGTCTCTGATTTCCAAATCAAATTCCTGCAATAATAAAATCCAACGCAGCAATCGTGGCTTTGCATCTTGCTTGTTCAGCAGAAATTTAAGAGCTGCATGGTCAGTATACACAATCACTTTAGAACCTACTAAATATGACCTGAACTTATCTAAAGCATACACTATAGCTAGCATCTCTTTTTCTGTGGTGGCATAATTAACTTGTGCCGCATTTAAAATCTTGCTAGCGTAGTATATGACATGCAAACGCTTTTCCTTTCTCTGTCCTAAAACTGCACCTACTGCATAAGCACTAGCATCACACATGAGCTCAAAAGGCAAACTCCAATCAGGAGCTATCAAAATAGGTGCAGTGGTGAGTTTGTGCTTCAAGGTGTTAAATGCCTCAAGACAAGCATCAGTGAAGCAAAAGTCAGTGTCTTTCTCCAACAATTGACTGAGTGGCTTTGAAATCTTGGAGAAATCCTTGATGAAACGCCTGTAAAAATCTGCATGGCCTAAAAAACTGCGAACACCATTCACATTAATAGAAGGAGATAATTTCTCAATTAATAACAGTTTAGCCCTATCTACCTCTATTCCCATTTCAGAAATTTTATGGCCTAGCACTATACCTTCTCTTACCATGAAATGACATTTTTCCCAGTTCAAAACCAAATTTGTCTCTTGACATCTTTTAAAAACTTTAGCTAAGTTAACTAAGCATGAAGTAAAGCAAGGACCAAAAACAGAAAAGTCATCCATAAATACCTCAAGGCCTCTCTCTACCATGTCAGAGAAGATGGAAAGCATGCATCTCTGGAAGGTTGCAGGCGCATTACACAATCCAAATGGCATTCGGCGGTATGCAAACACCCCAAATGGACATGTGAAGGCTGTCTTTTATTGGTCCTCTGGTGCTACTGGGATTTGGTTATACCCAGAGTATGCATCAAGAAAACAATAATAGTCATGACCAGCAAGCCTCTCAAGCATTTGGTCCATGAAAGGAAGGGGAAAGTGGTCCTTTCGGGTTGCATCATTTAATCTCCTGTAATCAACGCACATTCTCCAGCCTGTGATGGTCCTTGAGGGGATCAAGTCATTGTTGTCATTTTGAATGACCGTCATGCCCCCTTTCTTTGGAACGGTTTGGACTGGACTTACCCAAGTTGTGTCTGAAATCGGATATATCATACCTGCATCTAACAGCTTGACAACCTCTTTTCTTACCACTTCTTTCATTGTGGGATTTAATCTCCTTTGTGGTTGTCTTACAGGTTTTACATCACTTTCCATTAGAATTTTATGAGTGCAGAAGGAGGGATTTATACCTTTAAGATCGGAAACAGACCAGCCAATGGCTGTCTTGTGCTCCTTGAGTACCTTCAGCAATTTTTCTTCCTTATGCCATTCCAGTCCTTTGTTGATTATGACTGGATATGTTTCATTCTCACCTAGGAAGACATACTTCAAGTGTTCAGGCAATTCCTTCAGTTCAACCTTAGGTGCTCCAGTTGGAATATCATCTTCCTTTTTCTCCAGCTCTTCCAGCACAGGTTCAGATGTGGCTTTTTGATCTGTAGTGTTTAATTCTACAGCAAATGTTGCTGCTATACTTGCTATTTTTGCTGCATCTGCTGCTGAATTTCCTACTGCAGCTGAGTCTTCTTCTGCTGCATATTCTGCATCCTTTTCATCTCCAGCTGCTGCTAAACCTGCTGTCGTTCCTGCACAAATCACATTATCCAATACATCCAGCCTAAAATAATCATGTTCATCAGCTGGATGCTTCATAGCATCAAATACATTAAAGAAAACAGATTCATTATCCATTCTCAACTCAAGTTTTCCCTACTCTACATCTATTAAAGCCCTAGCAGTTGCTAAAAATGACCTTCCTAACAGCAGAGGGATTTCACTTTCTCCCTCCATATCTAATACAATGAAGTCTGCAGGGAATATAAGTTTGTCTACCTTTACTAGCACATCCTCAATTACCCCTGATGGTTTCCTTAAAGAACGGTCTGCTAATTGCAAGGAAACTCTAGTGGGTTTCAATTCAGATATGCCTAGGGACTTACACATTGACAATGGCATTAAGTTTATACTAGCCCCTAGATCATAGAGTGCCCTCCCTACATTGATATTTCCTATGGCTATAGGGATATTGAAACTTCCAGGATCTTTCAATTTTGGTGGAAGCTTCCTCTGAATTATGGCACTGCACTCTTCAGTAAGTGCTATGGTCTCACTATCCTGCAGTTTGTGTTTCTTAGACAAAAGCTCTTTCATGAATTTTGCATAGTTAGGCATATTGGCTAATGCCTCAACAAATGGAATATTAGTGTGTAGCTTTTTAAACATATCTAAAAACCTGGCAAACTGCTGCTTCTGGAGTTGTTGCTTGGTCTGCACCAGATATGGGGGTTTCTCAAAGCGAGAGAAATCCCACTTCTTCTGTGGAGGTGCAGAATTCTTCTCCTTACAATTTTCTGCAGCTTTTTCTTCATCTGTGTCAGCCGCTACCTTGTCTTTTTCAGCTTCCCTTCTACTCACCTGAGGTTTTTCTGGTGGGGTGAGCACTTTCCCACTTCTAGTTGTAATAGCTTTGGCATGTTCCCTTGGATTTATCACTGTGTCACTTGGGAACTGGCCTGGTGGTCTCTCAGCCAACTGTTTTGCAAGCTGGCCAATCTAGTTTTCCAGATTTATGATCGAAGCATCTTGGTTTGTTCTGTGAGCTCTTGTTTCATTTATAAAGGCATTAGTGGCCTGAATGTGCTCTGTGGTTGTTTTGGACAGCTGCATCACTACTTTCTCCAGTTCAGACATCTCCTTGTTGGGAATAGCTGGAGGCTGCAAGTAGTTGTTAGACTTGTAGTCTAACCCGCCCCCTTGGAATTTTCTTTGATAGCTGTTTCCTGGAGCAAAATTGTAGTTTCTCTGATATGGTTGCTGTTGTCTTTGATCATTCCAAACGCCATTAACCTGCACAGGGTCAGCTCCAACAAGAATAGGGCAAACATTAGATTCATGTTCACCTTGGCAGTACTCACAAATAACATGTGGTTGGCTAGCTGCAACTTGGGCTGCAGAGACTTGTACTCTGTCAATCTTTTCAGTCAACTTGGCCAACTATTGGGCCAAGATCTTCTGCTCTGCAAGCATGGCATCATTGCTGGACAGTTGGATTGGTTCCCTCTTTGGCTGAATTGTTGTACTCTCATTTTCGTTTCTAGCCAGAGAATTAATCAGCTCATAGGTTTGAGCTGCAGTTTTTGACCTTATTGTACCTCCTGCTGCAACATTAACAATCATACGGGTTTCAGGAGTCATACCATTAAAGAGAATACGTACATGCTTACCCATAGGCATGTCATATTGTGGGCATCTCCTGATCAATTCTTGGAATCTGTTCCAAGTAGCACAGAGGGATTCTCTTCCATTCTGAGTGAAGTTAGTGATTTCATTCACCAACCTGTTGTATTTGTCCATGGAAAAGTATTGTGCGAAAAATCTCGAAACTAAGTCGTCCCAAGTTGAGATGCTATTGGAAGTATATCTATTTAACCATCTCAATGCATTTCCTTTAACAGCAAAAGGAAATAGACTTAGTCTTACAGCATCATCTGAGACCCCTTGGTGTCTGATAGTGTTACAAATTCTGAGAAATTTGTCAATGAAGTCATGTGGGTTTTCAAAATCTTCTCCTCCAAACTGACTGTGTTCCACCAATGCTATCAATGAAGGATTTATGTCAAAGTGATTAGCTTGTATTGGTGGCCTCACAATGCTGGAGTTTGGTCTTGTGAACATAGCGGCCAGAATATCCCTCATTAGTTCATCTTCTGGTCTCGGCTGATTATTTCTTTCTTCAGCCATCTCTTCTTCTGACTCTAATTCAGGAATTGAATCAAAGTCAAAGTTTTCAGCTTCTCTCCTTCTTTGTCTGGCTAGTCTCCTTCGGACGGTTCTTTCAATTTCAGGATCGAAATGTAAATCCTCAGGGTTAACTGAACCTCGCATAAAACTTAGAGAAGCGGTTAGTAACAAAAATTCCAATCACAAAGATTAAAAATTACTGTAGAAATCCGTTTACAATTCCCCGGCAACGACGCCAAAAACTTGTTGTGAAAACGGCAAGTGTACCGCTCGTTCAAGTAATAAAGTGGGTAAGTAGAGTATCTTGTTAGACTTTTGGCAAGCGTACCAATTGTCGTTGTAAGTTACAAAATTTATAAAAGTTCATCTCCACAGGGATTTGATTTTTACTCAGTTAATTCAAATAAAACTTAACAGTTTAATAGTTTATGTACAGTGAGTGTGAACGGAGTTTCATGTAGTTGCGGAAATAACGACATGATGAAAATTTAAAAGAAACGGAAATAATAGACTTAATACGGAAGAATACGAAAAGTTACAGGAAATAAAACGAGTTTGATCAATTAAAGAGCGTAGGATTGGATTTCATCGTTCATACCCTTAGTATTCAATTAATATTACCTTGCATAAGTTATTTTCTATTATTATTAATGCACACATAAAATCATCCCAAATTGATGTCTCGCATTTGAGAATCCTAAGAATATTTATCAAATATCGATGTCTCGCATATGAAATAAATATCCCAGCGTTACGATTATATTCGCGTGTTTATTTGCAATCTAAACGTTATGCTCTATGTCTAGCAACGTAACGTAAAAAGAGTAAATTTATTCATTTCAAACCCTAAGATTACTTCTCAGTCTCACTTCGAGTTTAAGTTCATGATATTAGTGATCAAGTAATATCAAGCGTTAAGTACGGAATAAATTTACCAATAATAAATAGAAAGACTTATGCAGAAATAAATATCAAAATAAATACTAGAATGGTAAGAAGATTACATCCAATCCTTCGAGAAAGCTAGCCAAGCATGGGCAGAACCTCCGTAGAAAAATTGGTGAAAGAATTCATCACCGCTTTCCGATTCAGCAGAGTTTCCACACTAATTTTCTCTCTTTCACTAACTTAAACTCTCACTAAACAAGAATTTAAAGAAGCAAAAAGCCTAGGAAAAGCTTAGAGCAAGAGGAAGAAGAGAGAATTTGCTTTGGAAGGGATGGTTTGCCTTTGGGGGGTGCATGGGTATTTATAGGGGGTGTCTGGCCGACTTTGGTCGCCCAGGTGAGCAATTTAGGCATGATTTGGTCGCCTGGGTGAGCTTAAGCCCAACTTGTTGATCCACTTTGCCCACTTGCTATTCCACTTGCAGAGCCACTCGCCCAAGCAGCATTTTACACTGCATTAGCTCGCCTGGGTGAGCTTAACGTCCCTTCTGGAAGAAATTTTGGGCCTTGGGCCTAAATTGCTGGGTGTACCTCCCAGTTTTGCTTTCTGGTCCCCTTTTTTGCTTGCTTTTTGATTTCGAAAGCCTCGGAAATCCTTGAATGCTAGCAAAATAAAAATAAAAACTTGGATGAATCTTCGAGACATATAATTACTACGTTTTTAACAAAACTAACTAGATTAGGGCAAACTTTGACAGATATTCTTAATTAAAACTCAAGATAAATGCTTCAAATGTAATCCAATTTTCACTAAAATATGGCATTTATCAACTCCCCCCAACCTAGAATCTTGCTTGTCCTCAAGCAAGAGTAAAATTAATTGGAAACATGTTTTATAAAGAATCAACTTCAAAAAAATGATTAGAACATATTTTCAAATGGTTAACCTCAAGAATTGAAACCGAAAGATGAAATTCACATATCCAAAGGAAATTAAGATCATTTTACATTTCTTTTCTAAAGATATCAGAGGAAACAAATGACTGATTTGCACAGAGGAAAACCTCTCAGTGTTTAATTTTCTCACAGGTAAGTGTTTTATCTCAATTCCTTCACTGATATTTTATAGATTGATTTTGCAATTCA
>PYAF01005503.1:23671-34304 GCA_007407185.1 Glycine tomentella
ATTCCAAGCCCATTTAATTATTAATCTGCCCTGAAAATAAAAATTGGAATAATTAAACTTAAAATAATCCAAATTAATTAAAATCTGAATTATCGATCTAATTAAGTCCTAAATGAGAAACAATGCAAAATATAAACGATTAAGCACAAGTTAGGGATTAAAATGAGTACAGAAAGATGAGTAAATAGTGATAAATAGTTACTCATCAATCATGATAAAATTTGACTTTCTCTTTGTAAAGCTTTGAATTTTCATAAGCTGAGAGTCTCATTTCATCCAGTTGATGTAGCTGCAGTTTCCTTTGTTCACCTGCAAGGTTAGGATCAAAATTGAAAAATTTTAAAGCCCAAAAAGCTTTGTGTTCCAATTCCACTGGTAAATGGCAAGATTTGCCATAAACTAACTGAAACGGAGCGAGCCCGGTGGGTGCTTTGAAAGCAGTTCGGTATGCCCAAAGAGCTTCATCAAGCTTTTGAGACCAATCCTTACGTGACTGGGCAACTGTCTTCTCTAAAATTCGCTTGATTTCTCTGTTGGAAACTTCAGCTTGCCCATTGGTCTGTGGATGATATGGAGAAGCTACTTTATGTCGAACACCATAATGTTGGAGGATCTTTTGAAGTTGAGCATTACAGAAATGTGATCCTCTGTCACTGATTAGTACGTGCGGTGTTCCAAATCGAGCAAAAATATTTCTTTTCAAGAAGCGAATAACTGTTTTTGAATCAGCTTTTTGTACAGCTACTGCTTCTACCCATTTGGTCACATAATCCACTGCTAACAAGATATATTCATTGGAGTATGATGATGGAAATGGACCCATGAAATCAATTCCCCAACAGTCAAATGCTTCAACTGCTAAGATATTTTGTAGAGGCATTTCATTTCTCTTAGAGATTCCTCCGGTTCTTTGACAGTTATCACATTTCTGCACGTATTCATGGGCATCTTTGAACAGTGTCGGCCAATAGAAACCTGCTTGCAGAATCTTTGCCGCAGTTCTTTCTCCATTGTAATGCCCTCCATACGGTGAGGTATGACAATGCCACAGGATGTTCCTTGCCTCTTTTTGGGTGACACATCTTCTTAAAAGGTTATATGCACCAATTTTGAAGAGGTAAGGATCATCCCATACAAAATACTTAGCATCACTGAGAAACTTCCTCCTTTGGTGCCGAGAATAGTCCTCCGGAATTGCACCAACTGCCTTAAAATTCGCCATCTCGGCAAACCATGGCCTTTCAAAGATATGAAGGAGTTTCTCATCAGGGAATTCTTCTTGAATTTCTGGATCTGGGGTGGCTTCGTTGGTGAGTCTAGATAGATGATCAGCCACATAATTCTCACACCCTTTCTTATCCTTGATCTCTAAATCAAATTCCTGCAACAACAGAATCCATCGGATAAGATGAGGTTTAGAATCAGTTTTAACCAACAAATATTTGATTGCAGCATGATCGGTGTAAATTACCACCTTTGATCCAATGAGATATGATCTAAACTTTTCCAAAGCATACACTATGGCAAGTAATTCTTTTTCAGTAGTGGCATAATTGATTTGTGCATCATTTAAGACCTTACTTGCATAATGTATAACATGGAAAACTTTATTCTTTCATTGACCCAAAACTGCTCCCACCGCGTAATCACTTGCATCACACATAATTTCAAAATCAAGATTCCAATCTAGTGCAGTGTTACTGGTGCGGAAACTAGTTTTTGTTTCAAAGTTTGAAAAGCATGTAAACATAAATCATCAAAATGAAATGGGACATCTTTATTCAAAAGATTGCTAAGTGGCTTAGCAATTTTTGAAAAATCCTGAATAAACCGTCGGTAGAATCCTGCATGTCCCAGAAAGCTTCGAATGCCTTTGACATTGGTTGGTGGAGGTAATTTCTCTATGACGTCCACTTTAGCCTTGTCTACCTCAATACCCTGCATAGAAATCTTGTGTCCTAATACAATGCCTTCAGTCACCATGAAGTGACATTTCTCCCAATTAAGTACAAGGTTAGTTTTAATACATCATTTCAAAACAACATCAAGGTTAGACAGACATGTATCAAAAGAGGTACCAAACACTGAGAAATCATCCATGAATATTTCGATGCTTTTCTCAACTAAATCAGAAAATATGGAAAACATGCATCGTTGGAAAGTAGCAGGTGCATTACATAAACCAAATGGCATCTTCCTATATGCAAAAATATCGAAAGGGCAAGTAAATGCAGTTTTCTCTTGGTCTTGTGGATCAACACAGATTTGGTTATATCCAGAATAACCATCAAGAAAACAATAAAATTTCTTACCGGCTAGCCTTTCTAGCATTTGATCCATGAAGGGTAAAGGAAAATGATCCTTCCGGGTGGCGTTGTTGAGTTTTCTATAATCAATGCACATTCGCCATCTAGTGACAGTACGTATAGGAATCAGCTCATCTTTGTCATTCTTTATAACTGTCATACCACCCTTTTTCGGCACCACTTGAACAGGACTTACCCATTGGCTATCTGATATGGGGTATATCATTCCTACTTCCAACAGCTTCACTACTTCTTTTCTTACGACCTCTTTCATGATTGGGTTCAGACGTCTTTGTGGTTGTGCAACAGGTTTAAAGTCTCTTTCCATTAAAATTTTATGCATGCAATATGAAGGACTGATACCTGTTAAATCTGACAAGGTCCAACCAATAGCCTTACTGTTTTGTTGTAAGACTTGCAGTAATTTCTTTTCTTCATCCTCAGAAAGCTTTGCACTGATGATTACAGGTTTCTGAGAATTTCCTGCAAGAAAAACATATTTTAAATGGGAAGAAAGTACCTTAAGTTCCAGCTTTGGCTCCTCATCCTTCTTTTCTTCCTTTAATTCTTCAAATATGTTGTGAGGAACAAGTATTTCTTTGCAGGCGTTCAATTGATGAAGATATTCTGAGATGTTGTTATCTCCATCTTCTTCTTGAGTTTCAGTTAATGCTTTCTCCAAGCCATCTTTCTTGTGAAAGAATTTTCTAGAGTCGGAAATAATTTCATCGAGAACATCAACTCTAAAACATTCTTTCTTATCTACAGGGTGTTTAACGGCTTCAAGAACATTAAACTGAACTTCATCATCATGAACTCTGACAGTGAGTTTTCCTTCATCAACATCAATAAGAACTTTGGCAGTCTTCATAAAGGGTCTACCAAGAATCAATGGTATTTCACTGTCTTCGTCCATTTCCATTACGACAAAGTCAACTGGGAAAAAGAACTTGTCGACCTTCACCAACACATCTTCGATGACACCATATGGATGTGTGATAGATCTATCAGCTAACTGCAGCGTCATCCTGGTCGGCTTTATTACTACTGCTCCAATCCTCTTAACCATGGATAATGGTATGAGGTTAATGCTTACACCTAAGTCAAGAAGAGATCTTCCCACAGATAAATTACCAATAGTAACAGGAATTGTAAAGCTACCTGGATCTCTAGACTTTTCAGGGAGAGTCTTTTGGATGATGGCACTGCATCCTGCATCTAGCTTAATGGTCTCCTCATCGGTGTATCTTCTCTTCTTAGTCAGAAGATCTTTCATGAACTTAGCATATATTGGCATCTGCTCCAGTGCCTCAGAAAAAGGAATATTTATTTGTAACTGCTTGAAGATGTCAAGGAAACGTTTGTATTCCCTTTCCTTTGACTTCTTGGATGGAGCATGTGGATATGGCATATGTTGGACTGGTGGTGGGGTTAAGGATGTTTTACCTTTGTCACTCTCTTTGTTTTTATCCTTACTTATCACTTTTCTCTCAAGTTTTTCATTAGGTTTACCCTCTTCTTTTTCTTTTTCACTTTCTTTTTCCAACTCATCATTTTTTTCTATATTTTCCTCATTTTTCTTTTCTTCCTCATCATTTCTACCCACTACAGTTCCCGTTCTAGTGATAACTGCTTGACACTGCTCTTTGGGATTAACTTGGGTATTGGCTGAGAAAGATCCACCTCCATTGTCAGCTAACTGCTTTGCAAGCTGCCCCACTTGAACTTATAGATTTTTGATAGAAGCTTCGGTGTTCTTTTGATTGCTGATGGTCATTTGCATGAATTGTGTCAGGGTGTCTTCCATCTTTGTCAATCTATCAGTTTGAGCTTGCTGAGGTGCATTTCGATTAGAAGGACCTGAAAAAGAGTTAGAAGAACTAGCAAAGGAATTGTTAGGAGGACCTGCAAAAGGAGGGTTAGTGGGAACATAAGCATTATTATTTTTCCTCCAATTATAAGGTTGATTAGAACCTGGACCATTACGATAGCCTTGGAAATTTCCTTGGTAATTTTGAGGTCTTGATTGATTTTGCATGTAATGTGCTTCTTCTTCTTGTGGAAAATCTCCGGGTACCGTGCAATGGCCATTTTGGTGGTCTCCCCCACAAAGATCACATCTCATTATTTGATGGGCTGAATGAGAATGAGATTTCTGTGAGTTTCCTTGCTGAAGTTGAGGAATTTGCCCTATTTGTTTGGTTAAGGCCTCTAGTTGCTGGGTCAAGAGCTTATTTTGAGCCAAGATGGCACTTTGAGTATCAAGCTCTAGTATCCCTTTCCTCTGCATGGGTGATCTATCATGATGAGATTGATAGTCACTTGCAGCTATTGAGTCGATGATCACGATTGCTTCTTCGGGACTTTTAGACATCATGGTTCCCCCAGCTGAAGCATCAAGGATCATCTTGGTTTGGGGCTTCAAACCACTGTAGAAAATGTGTAACTGTGCGGCATCATCAAAATTATGGTTTGGGCACCTCCTCAACAGTGATTTAAACCTTTCCCAAGTCTCACAGAGGGGTTCATCTACTCCTTGAGCAAAAGTGGCAATTGCGGACTTTGCACTGATGAATCTTGAAGGAGAAAAGAATCTAGCGATGAATTTTTCCTCCAAATCTTCCCACGTGCTTAGACTCTTGTTGGGTTGTGATTGAAGCCATGTTTTTGCTTTACCTGTCAAAGAAAAAGGAAAAGCTCGAAGATAAACAGCTTCCGTATCCTCATCGGAAGCTCCCATTGTACTGCATAACTCCATGAATGTAGACAGGTGAGTGTATGGATCTTCATGGTCCATCCCTGAAAAGGGATGTGAACCAATCAGACTGAGTAATGCTAGCTTTAGCTCCACAACCTTGTTGTTGAAAGGAGGGATGACTATGTTGTTGTAATGCTTTGGGCCTTGTTGGTAAGCATAGTCACCAAGAGTCCTCCTTGGTGGTCTATCTTCACCTTCCCCTCGATCGGCCATAGTATCACGAACAGGTGGCTTTTCGGATGAAGGAGGATCAATAGACGAAGTGGCCTCCGATGTCTTACTGTCTTCTAATTTCTTTTTCTTCCTATTTTTCCTTTCTGTTTTGGTGATTTCTGGATCAAACAAAGTTTTATCTGCAGAAAACTTACCTCGCATAAAGGAAGAAGAACAAACTACAATATCCCATAAGCATCAAAGGTTTTTAAAATAAAAGAGAAATTATATACAAAAACTAAAAATAAGGTAAATAACGAAAATAAGAAAAAGTCCTACTAAACTGATAAATTAAATCTAAAAGAACTGAGTAAATAATTCAAGTCCCTTGCAACGGCGCCAGAAACTTGTTAGACTTTTGGCAAGCGTACCAATTGTCGTTGTAAGTTACAAAATTTATAAAAGTTCGTCTCCACAGGGATTTGATTTTTACTCAGTTAATTCAAATAAAACTTAACAGTTTAATAGTTTATGTACAGTGAGTGTGAACGGAGTTTCATGTAGTTGCGGAAATAACGACATGATGAAAATTTAAAAGAAACGGAAATAATAGACTTAATATGGAAGAATACGGAAAGTTACAGGAAATAAAACGAGTTTGATCAATTAAAGAGTGTAGGATTGGATTTCATCGTTCATACCCTTAGTATTCAATTAATATTACCTTGCATAAGTTATTTTCTATTATTATTAATGCACACATAAAATCATCCCAAATTGATGTCTCGCATTTGAGAATCCTAAGAATATTTATCAAATATCGATGTCTCGCATATGAAATAAATATCCCAGCGTTACGATTATATTCGCGTGTTTATTTGCAATCTAAACATTATGCTCTATGTCTAGCAACGTAACGTAAAAAGAGTAAATTTATTCATGTCAAACCCTAAGATTACTTCTCAGTCTCACTTCGAGTTTAAGTTCATGATATTAGTGATCAAGTAATATCAAGCGTTAAGTACGGAATAAATTTACCAATAATAAATAGAAAGACTTATGCAGAAATAAATATCAAAATAAATACTAGAAGGGTAAGAAGATTACATCCAATCCTTCGAGAAAGCTAGCCAAGCATGGGCAGAACCTCCGTAGAAAAATTGGTGAAAGAATTCATCACCGCTTTCCGATTCAGCAGAGTTTCCACACTAATTTTCTCTCCTTCACTAACTTAAACTCTCACTAAACAAGAATTTAAAGAAGCAAAAAGCCTAGGAAAAGCTTAGAGCAAGAGGAAGAAGAGATAATTTGCTTTGGAAGGGATGGTTGCCTTTGGGGGGTGCATGGGTATTTATAGGGGGGTGTCTGGCCGACTTTGGTCGCCCAGGCGAGCAATTTAGGCATGATTTGGTCGCCTGGGCGAGCTTAAGCCCAACTTGTTGATCCACTTGGCCCACTTGCTATTCCACTTGCAGAGCCACTCGCCCAGGCGAGCATTTTACACTTCATTAGCTCGCCTGGGCGAGCTTAACGTCCCTTCTGGAAGAAATTTTGGACCTTGGGCCTAAATTGCTGGGTGTACCTCCCAGTTTTGCTTTCTGGTCCCCTTTTTTGCTTGCTTTTTGATTTCGAAAGCCTTGAAAATCCTTGAATGCTAGCAAAATAAAAATAAAAACTTGGATGAATCTTCGAGACATATAATTACTACGTTTTTAACAAAACTAACTAGATTAGGGCAAACTTTGACAGATATTCTTAATTAAAACTCAAGATAAATGCTTCAAATGTAATCCGATTTTCACTAAAATATGGCATTTATCAAGTATCGTCTCCACAGGGATTGGAATGAAATTCACAGTAATTCTAAGTCTCAGCGATTGGGAAGGAAAAGAAATTGTTTTGAAGAAATTGTTGTTGTGTGTTGAGTGTTTGAAATAAAGAACAGAATTAAAAGAAATAAATTGCAGTAAATTTGGGTTGTTACCAATGGAATGAATGATTGTGGTCAGGCACAATCCCCTTTGATCCCTACCTCTTTCACTTAACTGGTTATCAAGTTTAATTGATTCTAATTACTCAGAGAATAAATCTTTCCTAATTTAGTTAACCCCTAATCCCTTAGTGAATTAACCCTTTAACCTGAATCAAAAACCTAATCCCTTAGTAAATTCTATCAAGTTAAGCAATTGAAAGAATTTATTATATAATTCTGCAGCCATGCATCCCTATCCCTAGGCAATGAACAACTGTTATTCTAATCAAGTCAGAAATTAGAACCCCAACATCCCTATTGCGAATCCTAACTCTCAGCACTTACATAGAATGGCCAATTCCAAATAAGAATAGAACAATGAAGAACAAAATAGAATAAAATAATTATAACAATCTCATTCAATACCAGTCAAGTTACAGAGGAGTTCACATTGGTTCTTGGCCTAACCATAATACAAGAATTAGCCTGACATAGGCTTCAAGAACACAAAAGCTATCATTGAATACATGAGTCTGCTGCAATCCTAGCTTTGATCCTTGATTTCCTAGGGTTTAGAATGATAAAATATGATGTAGAGTGATTCTCAGCGCCGCCTTCTTCAGTCCCAGAGGCCTTTCTTTTATAGATTGGTTTAATTGGAGTAACAAAGCCTTTTTCTGAGCCAAATCTCGAAACAGATAAATTTAAAACAAGAAAGAAATCTTCACGGCGCTGATGGCGTGGAGTCCCGCTCTGATCGCGCGGTCCTTTCGAATGGATGGCGCTGATAGCGTGAACCTCCACGCTGATAGCGTGGAGTTCACGAGCTGGAAGCCTGGTACTGGGCATTTGGCGCGGATCGCGCGGAAATTGGCGCTACCCGCGCTGGACTTGCGGTTTAATGACGCTAGTAGCGTGAAGCTCCATGCTGATAGCGTGGAGTCTTCGAGCTGGGGCTTGGCAACTTGCTTGTGGCGCGGCTCGGGCGGAATATGGCGCGATCCGCGCGAGACCTTCAACTGGCTTTTCTTCTTCTCTTTGGCTTGAATCTCCTCTTTTTGCCCTGAGATCACAACTTTGGTAATAAAATGAGATCAATTTAAATAAAAACAATAATTAAACTAATTTTATTCTATTTTCTAACTATTTAATTAAATTATAACCTAAAATTAGCCTAAAACTAAGATGCGTTTGCAACACATCAGGGGTGAATTGGTTTAAACTTGGTCTTTTAAAATTATTTATCAAATCAGAGTTAAAGGATCTTTATCACTTTTAAAACCAATAATGCTCTTATTCAATCAACTTACTCAGTTCAAGAAACTTATAGCTCAAAACATAACTTGTTGGGTAATGATAAAACTACCAAGAACAAATGAACAAGATAACTTGAAGAGATAGAGAAAAAGATAATCAACACAAGCAATTTATACTAGTTCACTTCACAACAGAAGCTACATCCAGTTTCTTCTAATCAACACTAGATTAGAGTTCCACTATTATAAATTTTTGTTCTTACAAGCTTTACATCAACTTCTCTTTATCAACACTAGATAAAGAATAGAAATCTAAACCCTATTAGACTTCTAAGAAACAAGAACTAGAGAACATTATTCCGTTCTTTCCTAGAGAACACTACTCTAGCCAAAGCTTCAAGAATCCACTTACAATAGTATCAAATAAGAGAAATTACAAAAACGAAATTACAAACAAAGATAATGGAGAGAAACAACATGATAATCCAATGGTTATGAATGCATATAAATTACTAATTGAGGTTGAATAGCAGAAAACAGAATTTCAGAACATGCTCTCCATTAAACTCTTGAAGTTTCTTGCCCAAAAATCATTCAATAGCTCATGATGATTAAACAGTGGGACAAGAAGTTAGTAAATCCAGAAATTCACTTTCAAACTCTTAGAAGACTTGTGTATGCTCAGAAAATACGAAGTGTTCGAGTTACTTAACAAGCCAACCCTTCCCTCTATTTATAATAGAACTTTATAACAACCAATAATCAATTACACGCGCCTAATTGTAACATCCTCAAAATTATATCTTGAATTCTTATTTAATTGTGGAAGTATGATGATACTTGGATAAAAAAAAATTTAGTTGAAGAGAAATGACCATATTGCCCTTCCCCTTAAAACGATAAATTACAAAAATGCCCTTAAAGTTAAAATTACATAAATACCCCTGGATATTTTTGAAAAATTACCAAAATGCCCCTAGATACTTTAGTTAGATATTTTAAGGAGGAAAATTACATAAATGCCCTTGGATATTTTGGAAATGACAAGAATACCCTTAGATATTTTTGACTAGATATTTTATGGTAGAAATGACAAATATACCCCTAGGATGAATGATGAATTTACCATAATACCCTTCAGGCCAGAAATGAACAGATACCCTTTGAGATTCTATGAAATTTTCTCTCAATTGTAGGATGTTCAAATTTACCCAATAAATGATTTAGTAATTTTGATGGTCAGAAGAAGAATAGACCAATTGGAATTAAGATAAGGACAATCTTGTGCTTGAGGTCTGTATAGTACTCCGTAGAATTGGTTATAAGTTATTGAAGATAATTTTTGGAGATTTCTAGGATTCTATTATTTCATATTATTTAGGTGAAAGAATTCAAATTAAATTTAACTTATACAAGGAATTACCATAAGTGGGAATTAAATTTTACTTTAGCATCAGAAATGATATGTAATGGCATAAAAGGAAGAAAAACTTGTCATCCTACCCCTTAAGCTTGAAGTTCACGTGTGGAATGATGTAGAAAAGGGGAGAAGATTTATGAATAAGCCACTTGTAAAGGCAAGCTTCATGAAGAAGACAAGTGGTGGACACTTGGAACATGTATAAAAGATGAGAAGAAAAATCTTCTCTTATCTCCTTTGGTAGAACACATGGACAGCTCTAGACATTATTTCAACAATCCCAACGGTCAAAAGTTACATATGTAGGATAGTAGTGTACCTTTAAAATTTTAAAGAGATCCAACGGTTAACGAATCCAAAATTAGAATTTTACTAAAACAGGTTTGGGATAAACTCAAGAATGAAAGAAAAAACATAAAAAAACCTTCATTGGCAAGCTACTCCACGAAAATACAAGAAGGAAGGAGAATTATTGAGAACCTTCAAGAGTTAGTACACTTGGATGAAGGTGAATCAATAGCCTTTATGATTTGGCAACTTGGAAAGTAAGGCCATAATTACTTAGGAGATTTTTTAGCTTCCAACTACTATATAAAGGATGAAAGCTTTGAATTCATTTTCAAGACACTTCCTACATCTCTCTCTCACATGAAACCCTCCCTTGAATCCCTTTCATTTCATTTTCATCTTTCTCTTTTCTAAGCCTAAAACAAGTAAGAAAGAAACTCCACCATCTTGACAAAATTTCGTGAGAAATCTAGCAACCTT
>PYAF01005503.1:41702-67727 GCA_007407185.1 Glycine tomentella
AATACAAGTTCACAAAAGAATTACAACCACAAAGTTTAAGGAAAGAAATCACCTGATGATCCAGTGAATGACATGCAAATGAATGAATACAACAGGTTGAATAATGAAAACAATCTCAGAACATCACTTTCCTTATCCTTTGAAAAGAATCTTCTTGCTTCAAGAATCACTTAACAACCCATAAGTGTTTTAGTGAGAGGAAGAACTCATAGAACCCAGAATATCACTAAGAATGTGTTTAGAAAGGTTATCTATGCTCAGAATACGAAATTGATAAAGTTCCTAAACAAGCTGAGTAAGGGTTCTATTTATAACAAACTTTCTAACCGTCAGTAATCGATTACATACGCTCCTGTAATCGATTATTTTGCTTATGTAATCGATTATTTTGCTTATGTAATCGATTATTGCAAGACTGTAATCGATTAAACTGTTCAACAAACTTCTGGATATGAGCAACGAACAGAATAATCGATTATTCCGTCTTGTAATCTATTAAGACAGGAAGCTTCATAACTTGAAATACACTATGTAATCGATTACGAATTCTGGTAATCGATTAAGACAGAAAGCTTCACAAACTTGAAATACACTATGTAATCGATTACGGATTCTGGTAATCGATTAATGCAGCAAAACATGTTAAGCATAGGCATATGATATAATCGTTTACTGTCTTTAGTAATCGATTAAGACAGAGAGGTGATTTTTTCTGTTTATCCTATGTAATCGATTACAGCTCATTGGTAATCGATTAAAATGTTCACCAAGGCAGTTTATATGTGAACCAAGGTAAAATAATCGATTAAGCCGATACGTAATTGATTACATTGTTCTTGAAAAGTTTTCCAGAATGCACTAAGAACAAAATAATCGATTCTTATCTTAATGTAATCGATTAAACCAGTAGAAAACTTATTTTTCCAAAAACCTTTGATTTGATTCAAAAACTTAAACAGTTTTATCAAAGCCTTATGAATTCTATTTCTTAAACTAATTGACTTAATGAATGATGTGAATGCAATGCACTTGGATCACCAGAAATGCTTCTTCCTTTTACATTTAATCACAAGTTATTCTTCAATACTTCAAGGCATGTTGAAAGCTAAAACCAAGCTTGATTCTTTGTCCATTCTTCAAGTGATTCCTTTGAAACCAACACTCAGTACCCATTTGATATTACCATATATAAATCATTTTCTCTCATTACTGATGCACACATTATTTCACCTTGAATCAATCCCTTGCATTCGAGAATTCTAAGGATATTTACCGAATATCGATCCCTCGCATACGAAGTAAATAACCTAGCATTACAATTATAAACGTTATGCTTTATTCCTAGCAACGTAACGTAAAGAGTAAAATCATTCATTTCAGATCCTAAGGGCACTTTCCAGTCAAGCTTAGAATCTATTTTCATGAAACTAGTGATCAAGTCAAATCAAGCATTAAGAACAGAATGAAATCACCAGAATGAGTAGAAAATATTCATACATATTGAAAATATTAAAAGAGATACATAAGGGTACAAAGATTACATCCAATTCTTAGGAGAAATTAACCGATCATGGTGCAGAGCAAGAGATCAACAGAAAACATGACGAAGGTAGTGATCCTCGGCCCGTTCCTATAGAGTTTCCACTCCTTTTCTCTCTTCTCTCACCTCTCTCTAAGTCTCCTAAGTTATTCCTACATTTCTTCTCCCAAAAAACCCTCTTTCACCCTTCATTTTGCATGGCTATTTATAGCCATTGGTGACCTGCTCGTGTCCACTCGCCCAGGCGACCAATTTTTCCTATTTTCACTCGCCTGGGCGAGTTAATCTCTTAATGGTGAAGCAAGCCACTGGCCCAGGCGAGACAAATACACATGCTTCACTCGCCTGGGCGAGTTAAAAACCCTTTGCTAAAGAAAGGTGTTGTCCTAGGCGAGTTTTGGGGAGACTGCTTCTAAAAGCTTCCTATATTGACCTTTTTGCCTTTTTGTGCTTGTCTTGCTTGCTTGGATGCTCCGGATACCATTGAAACTTATCAAAACACCGGATTTGAGTGGATGAATATTCCAAAATGTGAATAACACCCTACATATTTACACAAATATAAAACAACTAGGTTTTAGGGAAAATTAATCAACAATTTTACTAAAATCAAAAGATAAGTGCAAGCATTAAAATCTCGAAAGTAGCTACAATATGGCACTTATCAGTATCCAAATAATATTAATACATATGAATCATTGTCTAACGTTACTGATGTACACATTAAATCATCCCAAATCGATCCCTCGCATTCGAGAATCCTAAGAATATTTATCGAATATTGATTCCTCACATATGAAATAAATATCCCAACATTACAATCATAATCTCATGCTATTTGCAATCAAATTGCTCTATTTCTAGCAGTGTATGTAACGACCCGCCTCGTCGGTACGATATCACTAATTCTGGTCTGTATGTTTCAAATTTTAATAAAAACTCATTAATTTGATTATGAAAATGGTAGTAAATTTTTCGCGATAGTACCATTATCATACACAGATTACAATTTCGTAATTAGATACATATGTACATATATATATATATATATATATTAAATCAGTACATATCATTCACATGTCATAACTTCATTTAGTTTTACATGTATATACACCTGAAATTACATATCTAACAAAAGAGTCAAGGAAACTAACTAAGAAAGAGTTGATTAACAAAACACAACTCTTTTCCCAAAAAGAATTCCAACGTCATCATGTCAGCTTGACGGCTCCAACCAAAAAGAATTGTCCTCCAGAGTCACCTACTATTGCTCATCTGCTCACACGAACGAAAGATTGCAATCATCACAGGTACCAACCACACAGTACAAAAAAAAAACAAGGGTGAGTTTATTATGTAAAACCAGCAAGCATTAGATAGCAACAGTTGGGCATCACAATCATTATCAAAAATTCATTATTCCAATACACATTCAACAAACCAATCATTCAATGCATTTTACAACTCAAACAATCATGCACAGAATGATGCATGCACCTGACTCATCTATCAGCATGCAATGTGGTACCATACCCCGAAAATAGCCTTTCACAGGAAAAATGATTCACCGCTTATCAGGGTCACCCTATCGTGCACTGGCTGTAATGACTCACCTCGTCGCTACGATATCACTAACTCTAATCGTGTAAATTTCAATTTTTAATGAAAAACTTCATTAATTTGATTATGAAAATGGTAGTAAATTTTTTCGCGATAATACAATTATCATACACATAATACAACAACAATGATTGAATACATATATATATATATATATATATGCATATATTAAACTAGTACACATCATTCACATGTTTAGAACTTAATTTAGTTTTACATGTAATTACACCTCAAAATATAGATGTCCACAAAATGAATCAAGGGACTAACTATGTAAGAGTTGATTAACAAAATACAACTCTTTCCAAAAATAATTCCAACGTCATCACGTCGACTTGGCGACTCCAACAAAAAGAAGATCTCCCTCCAAGGTCATCTACTGCTGCTCATCTGCTCACATGAATGAAAGTTCGCTATCATCAAAGGTACCAACCACACGGTACAACAAAAACAAGGGTGAGTTTATTATTTAAACTAACAAGCATCAGATAGTAGCAGTTGGGAAGGAAACAACATTACCCATCACAATCATTAACAAAAATCCATTATTCCAATAAACATTCAACAAACCAATCATCCAATGCATTTCATAACTCAAACAATCATGCATAAAATGATGTATGCACCTGACTCATCTATCAGCATGCAATGTGGTACCATATCCCGGAAATAACCTCTCACAGGAAAAATGATTCACCGCCTATCAGGGCCACCTTGTCGTGCACTAGCCATCCCCCCTCCCCCCGGTGATCAGTCAGCGTCGCTAGGGAATTCCAAACCTGATGAACCCTTAGTACCTGCATTTTCAGCCCACAGAAACCCACAGGTACGCAATTACCTTCATTCTATTTTCCTCCATGTAAATAAAGTATGAAGCATGGGCATCATCAATGCATGACCCGGCTAGGAACAAATCCTTTCTCGCAAGGGTAACCCGTCATGCACCCCCTGTGTACATACATAACACACCAATGTGGGCTCACCAATGCACTAACCGTGGCTATGAACAAATCCATCCTCAAAAGGATAACCAACCGGTCACTGCACCCCATGTGTACATCATAGCCTACAACCATGGGCACCATCAATGTATGATCGAGCTAGGAACAAATCCTTTCTCGTAAGGGTAACCAGTCATACACCCCCATGTGTATCCATGTATATCCACATCACACAACAATAACCATAGGCACCATCAATGCATGACCCGGCTAGGAACAAATCCTTCCTCGCAAGGGTAACCCGTCATACACCCCCATGGGTATCAATATATATACACATCACACAATGGCATTGTTCACATCAACATTATCTCTCATCAATGTCATAATCAACATCTAGATCACATCATCTAATATCATCATCATACATATTACACTCATCTCATTTCAACATCATCAACCCAAACATCCATATCAACATTGTTTCATTCAAACGTCACCAATCATATAAGCATTATCATTTTAATCATTACAAACTAAATAAACATCATCAATCATTTCCATGATATTTCAATTTCACTATCATCTACAACATCAGTAATAAATACACCGCATCCCATTAGTTAAAAACATCATTTGCTTTGAAAATGAGCACACATGAATATAAACATACATTAATCATAAATACGTCGCATCCCATTAATTAAAAACATAGTTTTTCTTAAAAACCAGCACACAAAAGGGACAGATAGTTATCTTCATAGTTGAACTCCCTGGCCCCCAACTATGGTATCTAAATTACTACCAACATAATAAACTCTCCTTACCTAACAAGGAGTTCTCCCGTTAAAGCCTTGTGGTGTTGTTTCGAGATCCTTCAAATACGCGGGTGTTCGTCCAAACGCAGAGCTCTATATACCAAATCGAAGACAATTTAGTATAGATTTCAAAGGTAAGATCAATGTTAACATATGGGGTCAAATACCCACTCAAATCAAAAGGGGCTAAACGGTATTTTTTTTTGGAATCCACATCAAAAAACATCATTTTCAAATTCTAATCACATCAATGTGACCGGGGTTCAACAAGGATCACAAAAATGACATGAATTTTATAAAAATGAAACTTTTACAACATCTCATTTTCAAAGGGTTTTTAAAGGAAGTGGTAAAACTCCCACAATGGTACCCAAAACGCAAGAGACACTAAGAGAAGCTTAAACTAGCTAGGAGAAGACAAAGGAAACCAAGGTTACCTAAAAAAACCAAGAAAGAAGGATTAGAGGCTCTGTTCTCTATCGAATCTTCGAGTTGAGTTTCATAGATTCCACTCCAATTAAAGTGTTCCTCTTCGTGCGATGGTCCAACAGCAAGCGGCCGTGGCTCGTGGTGGTCACTGGTGGCTGTGGGTGGTGGAGGATGATGATTGAAGGTTGGATGGCTGCTTAGAGGAAGAATTAGGCCAATTTTTGTGATTTTTCATGTTGCTGCATGATTTGAAACCTACTTGACTCGCCCAGGCAAGCCAAAATGCCTACCAAAATTCACCTGGCTTTTGTGAAAAATTAATTTCTCACACTTTAGATGTTATTTCGCCAATCCCAACGGTCAAAAGTTACATATATGCGTTAGGCTATACAGTAAGAAGGACTAATACCTGATAGATCTGACAATGTCCAACCAATGGCTTCTTTGTTATCCTATAAAACTTTCACCAACACGTCTTTAATGATACCATAAGGATGCTTAATGGTTCTGTCTGCTAATTGTAAAGTCATCCTAGTTGGTTTGATGACAACTTCCCCTAAGTCAAGAAGAGATTTCCCCTACTGATAATTTCCCAATAGTCACAGGGATTGTGAAACTACCGGGATCTCTTAATTTTTTGTGATGGTCTTTTGGATGATTGCAGTGCAACCTGCATCTAACTCTGGTTTCATCATCTGTGTATCTTCTCTTCTTTGTGAGTAGATCCTTCATGAACTTGGCATATGTTGGCATTTGCTCCAATGCTTCAGAAAAAGGAATGTTGATTTGCAGTTGTTTGAAAATATCCAAGCATTTGTACTGCCTTTCCTTTGCTTTCTTGGATGGAGCATGTGGATAAGGCTTATGCTGAACTGGTGGAGGGGTTAGTACAACTTTACCTTTATCAATTTTTTTCCTTCTTCTTTACTCATCACCTTTTTCTCAATTTTTTCATTTGTCTCCACTGCCTCATTTTTCTCATTTTCTTTTTCATCTCTTTCTTTTTCATTATTTTTTTCTACAACTCCTTCATTTTTCTTTTTCTCATCCTCCTCCTTCAGACCAACCACAGTCCCCCTTCTTGTTAGACTCTTGGCAAGCGTACCAATTTATCGTTGTAAGTTACAAAATTTATAAAAGTTCATCTTTGCAAGGACTTGAGCTACTCAGTTTATCCAAGTAAAACTTAACAGATCAATAGTTATGTACAATAAGGATGAGCGAAATATCATTTGATTTTGAAAGTAACGGAAAATTACGAAATTAGTAAAATGAAATATATTCATGAGAAAGTGGGATTGGGTTTCATCATTAATACTCTTAGTATTCAATTAACTTTACCAAGTATAAATCATTTTCTATCCTTATTGATGTACACATTATTTCACCCCGAATCGATCCCTCGCATTCGAGAATCCTAAGGATATCTACCGAATATCGATCCCTCGCATAAGAAGTAAATACCCCAACATGACAATCATAATCGTGTGCTATTTGCAATCAAAACGTTATGCCCTATTCCTAGCAACGTAATGTAATTAGTAAAATCATTCAGTTCAGATTCTAAGGACACTTTCCAGTCAAGCTTAGGATCTAATTTCATGAAACTAGTGATCAAGTAGAATCAAGCATTAAGAACAGAATGAAATCACCAATAAGGAATAGAAAAGATTCATGCATAAATAAATAATAAAATAGATACATAGGAGTAATAGGATTACATCCAATCCTTAAGATAAGCTAGCCAATCATTGTGGAGAGCACCTCCTCAATGGAAGAATTGATGAAGGGAACCATCACCGCTTCTTTCCGGCAGAGTCTCCACACTAATCCTCACTTCTCTCACTCTCCTAACCTCCCTAATACTAATATTTAAGTTTCCTAAGATAAGAAATTTGTTCCTAGGATGATAAACCATCAAAGGCATGCTTTCTCCTTCAACTTTCGTGACTATTTATAGATTTGGCCCTCCTGCTTGTGTCCACTCGCCCAGGCGAGTGTTTTTGCCTGTGTTTGCTCACCTGGGCGAGCTAGCCACCTTTTCTTGGAACTTGAACTCGCCTGGGCGAGCATTTTGTGCTGGTTTCACTCGCCTGAACGAGTTAAAGCCTTAATGATGAAGAAAGGTCATGGGCCTGGACGAGTTCTGGGCCATTTTCCTTCTGACACCTCCCAAATTTGATTTTTATGCCCCGTTCGCTTGCTTTGCTTGCTTGGATGCTTCGGATACC
Source organism: Glycine tomentella (assembly GCA_007407185.1). Lineage (NCBI taxonomy): Eukaryota > Viridiplantae > Streptophyta > Magnoliopsida > Fabales > Fabaceae > Glycine > Glycine tomentella. The sequence goes on from PYAF01005503.1 coordinate 49,282, forward strand.
ATCGGAACCTATAAAAATACAAAATATGATTGGACTAATCTTCCAAAATGTGAAAAACAACATTCATACAAGTTTAAATACAAATCAACTAGGTTTAGGGCATGTTTATAAACAAATTTACCGAAGTCAAAAAGATAAGTGTCAGCATTGTAACCCTAATTTTACTAAAATAAGGCACTTATCAGCACCTATCTTTAAAATTTAAAGGCGATCCAACGGTTAACCAATTCAGAATTGTTATTTTACCAAAACAGGTTTTAGGTCAAACTCGGAATCACTCAATTTCAACGCAGCTCAAACAAACTTCGCACAACCTAACATACATACCAAGCAATTGCATCAGGGTAAAATGCACAAAATCTCAACCAATCTAAATTAATCAAATAATCAAACAATCACAACAAATACATCAAACACTTATTTTTAGTTTATTGAAATTTCAGGGCATTACAACGTAACATAAAAAGTAAATTCATTCAGTTAAAATTCTAAGAGTACTTTTCAATCAAACTTAAAATTCAATTTCATGAAACTAGTGATCAAATATAATCAAGTATTACGAACAGAATGAAATCACCAGTAATGAGTAGAAAAGATTCACACACACACACACACACACACACACACACACATATATATACATATATATCAAATATCAAAAGAGATTCATGAGAGTACGAAGATTACATCCAATCCTTTGGAGAAACTAGTCGATCATTGTGTAGAGCATAAGATCAATAGAAGAAATGATGAAGGATGCAATCCACGGTCACTCGTCTGCAGCTCCAGCTCCAGTTTTCTCTCTTCTCTTTGACATTGTTCTCTCTCACTTCTGGTTCGTCATTTCTGGTGTTCTTCACCTCTTTCATGGCTTTTAAATGAAATGGTCCAAGAGGTGCCAGACCAACTCGTCCAAGCGAGTTGGTTCCTTCATGTTGAAGTTATGTCACTTGCTCAGGCGAGTGATAGCTAGCCTAAGCGAGTTGATAACTTCATGCTGAAGGAATGTTAGTAGCCCAGGCGAGTTGGTTGTTAACCTGGGCAAGTGGCACTCTAAAATTCTTAAAAAATGACCATTTTGTTCTTCATCCTGGCTTGGTTTCTGGATCCAACAAATAACTATCAAAACATAAGAAATGCATTGATGAATATTCCATATTTAAACAAAAACATTTATAAATGTACAATATATAAAAGAATTGGAATTAAGGAAAGTTTATAAAAAAAATCACTAAAATCAAAAGATCGGTGTTAGCATTGTAAACCCAACAATAATTAAAATATGACACTTATTAGGTTAACTTACCACAACCACTTTTTTTACAATGTCAAAAGGCCTTACCATTGTCCCACGAACACAAGTGTTGCAATAAAGCTACATAATTCTATGGACTCTTTTACAAACCTGGTGATTATTGCACTCAGAACCTGCATAATTGTTTATTCCCCTGGTTGTTGAAATGAAACCACCCTTGAAAAACCCTATTCCATCAAACGAGAGACAAAACATTCAAAACAAGAATGTGACCTCTTATTGCAACTACACATTTTCCCCCTCTATACTCCCCTATGTTATATTGTTAACATATACTTCCGAAGCACACACTTGGATCTACAAACCAGTCACTTTTATTCTTCCAAATCATTCAACTCAAGAGTAAAACACCATGAAAACTTAACATATATGTAAAAGGATTATTGTAAATTAGAAGAAAAAAATTGAGCAAGCTGTTAAATTTTAATGAAACCTCATATAATATAATAAATAAATGATAGAAAATATACCTGTATTGGTATAATCAAAAAAAAAATATATATATATATATATATATATATATATAATATTTATCTTCAAAGAACCTATTAGAAGAAATCCCTCTTTACTTTCAAACAACTAACAATAAAAGAGATGATAAAAACACATTATAATCAACAAACACAAATAATCAAAATCAAATAAATGATTAAAAAATGTGAAAGTAAGTGACAGAAAAATTAACAATAACATTTATAAAAACATGATTTAGTAGAGAAAAAAGACACATAGATAAAGAAAACTTTTATTAACATGAAAATAAGAAAAAATGTAATGCATTATTCTGCAAAAAGTATCCTACATGGATTTTACATGAAAAAGGGATCATGTACCACACCTTCTGCATTTTTTGCCAACTCTCTTTCTCGCCTCTACAAGTGCCCAAACCATGAATCAAATAAAACTCTCTTTCAAAGCCAATGAAGGACACAGTGGTTGGTCCTCTCATCATTTCATACACACCTTCATTAGAAGAAACATAAAATACATGTTGCAATTAATTTTGCTTTATTGTTTTAGGGTTACCATAGCACCTAATGTTATAGACATCGAAACCAAAAACTAAAAGAAAAGGAGAAAAGGAGATAATAAATGAAAAAAAAAAAAAAACAAACTCAGATAATGAAGGAGATGATTATGGGAACCATCCTTCAAAGGCATGCAAAAGGAAATGAATAGAAAGATATGAAGTGAGACCGAGAGCTCTTTTGAAATGTTCGAGAGAGACTTTTGTTTTTCAATGTTTGAGAGATATAGAGTCATTGAGGTTGCAGAAACGTAAAAGAAGAGGCATTTTTTTTCCTAGGATGAAATTAAGGAGTCACTTAGTAAATGCACTCCATTGCACTACATTGGAAACAAATCATGAACAATGCATTTTTTCTATGCCCAATTCAGTTGCTACACTTGTCGCTAGTTATATAACCGGATTTTAAAAATAATAACTAATTATACCAAATTATAAATAATTATACAAAATTAGTTATTAATATATTTATTAAAATTACTTACAATTTAGTTATTTATTGATTATGCTTATCATTATTTAAATAACCAAACCATGAACACCAAAGTAAATGGTGTGACGTACCTATTTTTTTAAAGTGATTTATTATATGTGATACAAAATTTAGTTCAAAATTGTAAATCATATATTTATGATACAAATTTTTAATTCCAAATAGAAGAAAAATTATATACAGAAAAGGAACACAAATTTCACACGAAATAATTATAATAATATTGTTTTGGACTAAGTGAATTAACTTTAATATGCGTGAGTAGTATTTTTCATTGATTACTAGTTTACTACAAAACGGTGTCGTAGACGGACATTTTCTTCCGTGTCTTCGTTTTCGTTGGCGGAAAATAGAAAAGGGAGATCCTGAATTTTTCCCGCGCCATTTTCCTTCGATCCAAACAATGGCACCAAAATCCGATAGCGCCGAAGGTACTCTCTCTCCCTCTCTCATTTCGCTGTTTCTCTTTCAGAACCTAACCTAACATCTCTCTTTCATTTCGCAGCGATCGTGTTAAACTTCGTCAACGAGGTAAGTAGCAACTAACCGCTTTCCCAATCACGTGCCTCACAACTCACCTCACGTGACACACCTTTGTTCCCTTTGCCTTTAATTATCATGCGTGCTAACTTCAATTCTGTACCACATCAGCAACAAAATTGAAATTAAAGCTGAAATTAAAAAATGCCCCAATTTTCTGAGTTGAATGGTAGTTAAGATGACCTTGGTTTGAGTGTTTATTTTTTGTTTTATTTTTTATTTTTGTTTTCAACTTTTAAGATTTAAAAAATATTTATCGAGAAGAAAGTACTATAAGGTATCACTATGTTTTCACTTTTTTAGAAAAGGCCTGAAAATGTTAATTTGTTATTTTCAGTTTTGGGTATATTTTTTAAAATATTTTCTAAATTTTTAGCAAACTTATTTTCACTTTTATTTTTTGTTTTCTTTGAAAATGAAAACAGAAAACACTAAAACCAACCGTTAGTTGCTTTCAATTTCAATTTTTTTTTCTTTTTGATTTTGCATTTGAAATTTTTTCCAGCAAAATAGGCCGGTGAATGCACAGAACGTGGCGGATGCGTTGCAAAAGTTCAATCTCAAGAAAGCGGGGATTCAGAAAGCGTTGGATAATCTCGCTGATGGAGGGCGAATTTCATTCAAGGAGTATGGGAAGCATAAGATATACCTTGCGCGGCAAGATCAATTTCAAATTCCCAACACTGAAGAGCTGAATCAGATGAAGGAACAGAATGCTGAGCTGCAAAAACAGCTGGAGGATCAGAAAAAGGCTACTGGTGAGGTTGAAGCAGGTATATTATCAAACTTAAACAGACATTTGAGATTTGAGAAGTCTGTTGAAATGATTCCGATTGACTGACCGTGTGAATGCGTTAAATTGCTTATAGTAGCAAATTCCGATGCAATCTGTACGATTAGGAAGTAATATTATGATGTAGAATGATAAGGGTTTGGTTGGCTAAAAGGAACATTTTCAGCTATTATTTTTGGTTTATACATGTAGATGATGTAATTACATTTTTTATTTTAGTTGGATGAGTCATCTGATTTTTGTCTAATGGTTTCAATTTGTTAACTGTAACAACTATACAAATTTCTTGACTATACCTAATCTGTGTCATTTGATGTGGTTATTGTGGATACTAGTTTTCGTGCATTTGGAACCATTGATAATTTGATATTGTGGACAAACCTCTTGATCTTGCTATTTATGGATGTAATTTGTTGGTGCAGAAATTAAGTCATTGCAATCAAATTTGACACTGGAACAGATATTTGAAAGAGAAGTGAATCTGAGATTGGAGGTAGCATGTGGATGCTTGAGTGCTTTTTTTAATTTCTTGAAAGGGAATTGGTGGTTGGCTGCTTCAACTAAGATAGTTTGCATCTATGTTCTGCTTCAGGTTCAAGAAATGGAGGAAAAATTGACCAAGTTACGTGGAGGTGTTACTCTGGTGAAGCCAGAAGAACGCAAGGCAGTTGAGAATATGTTGTCAGAGATGATAGGTCAGTGGAGAAAGCGGAAAAGAATGTTCAAGGATTTATGGGATACCCTCACTGAGAACTCGCCTAAGGATCCCAAAGAATTTAAGGTTTCTTTCTTGGCCTGTCACAACCATAGATCTTATTTAGTTATTTTTAATGTTTCTGTTATCATATTGACACTAGTTTGCACTTTGCAGGAGGAGCTTGGAATAGAATATGATGAAGATTTTGGGGTAAGTTTGCAGTCATACAAGGACCTGATTCAACAGGGTAAGAAGAGGCCTAAGGGGAAGTGATGTATTTATTGGAATCAACAAATTAGGAGTACAGATTGTTTGGTGTTCTGACCTCAGTGAAAATTACTGCAAATTACATATAGCCTTATGTATTAAGTTTTTACAATTCTGACTTAGTTTGGGTTTTCAATTCAATATTATTGTTAATATCTCTTTGGGCGCAGGCATTGGTCCTCTTTATGTTCAGTGACGGATCCAGAAAAAAAAAAAAAAATCAAGGGGGGCACTAGTAGCATATCCAGAAAAAATTATTTATGTATGCACATTTAGTGGCGGGAGTTTGAGGGCAGCGGCCCTTATTTTTTTTTAAAGAAAATTTAAAGGAACAAACAATTATAAACCATAATCTAAAGGAACAAACAAATAGCTAGACTAAATTACTGTTCTAGATTGAATATAACAATGAAAAAAATTTATTGTAACTTGCGATAAGATTTCAAAAGACCATGATGATAACATGAGAGTTAGTTTAGGTGTAAGTATTGAGTTTGAGATCTTTGAATATGAGCTGTTACAATATAGACTAAAATATTTCTACAAAATGCATGTGGATAAACTGTACTTCTCATTTCAATGAAGAGTAAGGAGGATTTTAATCACCTTACAAACAAGTGCTGATGTATGAAGTACAAATGAAAATAATTAACAAACACTGCAAATAAGTGCTAAAGGTATATTAAAATTTTAATGGCAAAATTTAAGGGTGGGTAGAATATAACAAGCACTGAAAATAACAAGCACCGCAAACAAGTGCTAAGGGTATATTAAAATTTTAATGGCAAAATTTAAGAGGGGCAAAATATAACAAGCACTGAAAATAATTAACAAGTACTGTAAACAAGTGTTAAGGGTATATTAAAATTTTAATGGCAAAATTTAAGGGAGGACACTGCCCCCCAACTTATAAACTAGATCTGCCTCTGCTGACAAGGTCATAACTACCCAATAGAACACGGGTTAATTTCCATTGATTCTTTTATAAAAAAATTTAAAAACAAGGGCATTTTCGTATTTTCAACTGAGATTTTAAGGGGAGGCACTTGCCCCCCTTCTCTAGTACCTGCATCCGCCTCTATTTACGTTGCATACTTTTCTAGTGCTCATGTCTCAAGGACAAACTTTATCGTAATTCTTGAACTTCATATCTCCTGAAGAATGATTATTGACATCAACAGATTCTAGGGAAAAAAGCACTTATATTCCATTTTCTGGAACCCTGCATGCTCCCCCCTCAAGAATGTTACCAATGCTTTTCCTGGTATATTCAAGTATCATAGCTATTAGAATCTTACGATTTTATGATTGAAATTATACAAGTTGGTTAGCTATCAATTTGTATCATAAAATGAATCTCAAACGACTTTGAATCTTATGATACATGAAGAATAGGTGCAATCTTGTACTATCGATATGAATCACACAATTCAATTTGTTATTTTTTCTTTCACCAATTTTCTTCAAAGAAATTGAAAATATAAACTTAAATTGTTAAAAGGAATTGAAAGGGCACTTTTGAATTTATTCTATTGGATTATTTCACTACTTTTTTGTCACTCATTCAATACATGCACTTTGTTTGGTTTCATTGCTTTGTTTTTATTTTTCTTAAATAGAGACTTTACAAACTCAAATATAGCTAATAATTTTGTTTCATGAGACTTATGCTTAAGTTGTTTTTATCTATTTCTAGTCATAAATGATTACATTGAACACTATGTATCATCTATACAATAGATTTGAAGTTATTTTTATTGTCTCTAATCTTATGATTCAATACAAATGATTCATAATTCAAAAGTTAGCTTGGCAATTCATGATTTGAATCTCCATTTGATAAACTTGTCTAGTATTATGTTTCAAATTGACAATCTGAGCTACGAAATAACATAAGATGTTTAATAGATGGTTTAATCTAATGTCAATATGGCATCCCATCGTAGATCAAGTTGTGACTTAGAATTCTCTTATGTTTATTAAGGTTTCTTCTGCAGTCAAATTTCTTTGTTTGATCAAATATCAATCTGTTTCCTATGTCCATGTCTAGAGGGTGCCTACTTTTTTGTTGTAATTGCAATAAAGAGTGACAATCCCTGACTCTATTTTTACATCCAATTAATCCAATTAATCATTTAAGTAATGAAAAACATATTGACATTCTGATGGAAAATCCATAACACAAAATTTAAAGAACCAAGAAATAGCACACTTAGTTAGCTAAGCTACTGATAAAACTTCAATCTGATATGCAACATTGCATGCTACATGCCACTCATATTCGGTAATTTTGCATTCATCTTGTTCTCACTGAAATAGGCCTCTTCTGCAAATCCAACCGAGACGCATTCTGCATCTTGGTTCCTGGCTCTGTATTTATTACTATACCAGCACCATACCCTGAAGATGCTGCTTAGAAGATTTTTTTCTATTCTGTTTATTATCAGTCTCATCATCGCTATCATCAAAAATTACTTCCCCCTCCAAAGAAGTAGCCTCAATTTCAGCAGCCACTTAGGTAATAGCCCCCTTCAAAGCCTCATCAGTTGAATTGCAACTTATAATGTCTTCTGACTTTTTTAACTCATCTATATCATTGTTAAATTCTTTTTGAGTTTCACTGAGGATTTCCTTTTCTTCCAGTTGTCTCACGTTATCATGTCATGTTAGGAACCAAGAATTAAAATGAGAAAGAAAAGAAAGGATTCTATTAACTAGTAAGAAAACAACAGAAAATAGAAGAGGAAACTCTCCTCCAAGGATTTTCCCTTCATAAAGGATTTCTCCTTTCAGAAAGACTAATGCTCAATCTACAAATGATAAGATCCCCCTCTCCTATCCTTCTGCTCCTATTTATATAGGATAAATCCCTCTAACCAACTAACTAACCCCTTAACTAATTAAGCACAAGAGGAGAGCCCAACCTAAAAGACTAGTCCATTAGGTGGGAGAACCTCAAGGCTTAGGTACCACATCAAGTAGTTTATTCTACTCAATGTGGGACTCCTAGCATGTCCATCCTCCTCTTTTCTTGGTTGGAGACTTGGACTATTATGATCATTGGGATCATGTGATTCAGATCGGGAGAGTTTCAGTGCTGCTCTTGCAGCAGCTACAGCATATTCTGCTGACTCAAAAGCTGCTTGTGCTGCATCAGCTACGTCCTTGAACTTTTTCCTTCCCTTATAGGAATCAGTTAACTTCTCATCTTTCCCTCTACTAGGCAAAGTGCTTACATTCTCTTCCTTTTTCTCTGGTTCTTGCCGGTTTTGCTTTTCTACACTGGAGCATAGTCTCAATGCAATATTATTGTTAATATCTCTTTGGACCCAGGCATTGGTCCTCTTTACATTGCATACTATTCTAGTGCTCATGTTTCAAGGACATAAACCACTATCTTAATTCTTGAACTTCAAATCTCCTGAAGAATGATTATTGACATCAACAGATTCTAGGAAAACAAACTGACTCTAAAGCAAAAAGCACTTATACTCCATTTTTCAGAAACCTGCGTGCTCCCCCCTCAAGAATCTTACCAATGTTTTTCCTGATATACTCCAGTATGATAGTTATTAGAATCTTGCAATTTATCATTCAAACTATATGATTTGGTTAGCTATCAATTTTTATCATAAGATGAATCTCAAACAATTTATCAGTCAAACATTTTTTTTTAAATAGAGACTTTACAAACTCAAATATAACTAATTTGTTTTTGTGAGACTTATGGTTTAGTTGTTTTTATCTTTTTTTAGTTTTAAATTATTTCATTGAACACTCTGTATCATCTATACAATATCTTTGAAGTTATTTCTTATCGTTTCTAATCTTATTATTCATTAAAATCTATGATTCACGATTGAAAAGTCAGCTTGGCAATTCATGATTTGAATCTCCCTTTAAGAAACTTGGTATTACATTTCAAATCAACAATATGAGCTAGGAAATAACATAAGATGGTTTAATCTAATGTCAATATGAAATTCCATCGAAGATCAAGTTGTAACTAAGAATTCTCTTTTTGTTTTTAAGGTTTCTTCTGCAGTTATATTTCTGTTTTTGATCCTATATCAATCTGTTTCCCATGTCCATGTCTAGAGGGTGGCTACTTTTATGTCATAATAATTGCAATGAAGAGTGAGAATCCCTGACACTACTTTTACATCAAACTAATTCAATTAATCATTTAAATAATGAAAAAACATATTGACATTCTGATGGCAAATCCATTAAGACAAAATTTAAAGAACTAAGCAAAACTTCAATAGATGCCCCACTCATACTCAGTAATTTTGCATTCATCTAGTCCTCACTGAAATAGGCCTCTTCTGCAAATCCAATTGAGGCGCTGTATTTACTACTATACCAGCACCATACCCTGAAGATGTCCGCTTAGGAGATTGATTTCTATTCTGTTTATTATCAGTCTCATTATCACTATCATCGAAAACCACTTCCTCTTCCAAAGGATCAGCCTCAATTTCACCATCTACCGAGGCAGTAGCCCCCTTCAAAGCCTCATCAGTTGAATTGTAACTTATAATGTCTTCCGACTTTTCTAACTCATCTTCCCTTTGAGTTTCACTGAGGATTTCCTTTTCTTCCAATTGAGGTCTCACGTCATCATGTCCATCCTCCACTTTTCTTGGTTGGAGGCTTGGACTATCATGATCATCAGGATCATGTGATTCAGATCGTGAGAGTTCCAATGCTGCTCTTGCAGCAGCTGCAGCATATTCTGCTGACTCAAAAGCTGCTTGTGCTGCATCAGCTACGTCCCTGTACTTTTTCCTTCCCTTGTAGGAATCAGTTAACTTCTCATCTTTCCCTCTACTAGGAAAAATATTTACATTCTCTTCTTTCTTCTCAGATTCATGCTGGTTTTGCTTTTCTACACTGGATTGTTCCTGAACAGTTTACATCAGATTCCATAAGTAGTTGCTTTTCAAATATAAATACATACAAGAAATTGCAAATTTTGCTGCCTTATGTGTTATACCTCAACCGAAACAGAAGTTTCTTCAAGCTGCAGAACAATACCATTCTCAGAAGCAATGTCTTTGAGTACCTTCATTCTGCTTTCCAGGCTTGGCATCCTTGTTGACAATTTCTGTATCATCTATAAACAACCAGATAAAAAGAGTTACCCCATAGTATCCACAGAAAAATTTATCAAAGTTATCATAAGACAGTTATCTACTCTCTGCACAAATTCTAGCTTGTACATAAATCCTAGTTTTTAACTAGTCTAACAGGCAAAACAAAATAATGGGAAGGCAACAATATTAGACATAACAAAGATTGTTGATTCTCTTATCAGATACATACCAGAGGATGGACTCCACAGTTGTTCCTTAACTCAATAGATCGAGCAGCAAACTCCTTGCCAAACCGCGATGTCAATATCGCACGAATCTCTTGAATCTCGGGAAAATCTCCACACCTTGAAGCCGCATAGAGTAATCCCGATGCTGCCTCCTTCAGTTCCTCAGGACAATCTCTGTAACAAGAAGACCAAAGCCATCATTAAAAAAAAAAAAAAAAAAAAAAAAAAAAAAAAAAAAAAAAAAAAAAAAAAAAAAAAAAACGAAAACCAATCTTTTCACCAAACAAAATTACGAGTAAACCAACCTCTCTTGCTCGATGAGATGGACCCTCTCAATCCAGAGGTTGCAGTATCCTTCAATCCTGAAATACACATCCAACATGTTCTGATCCTTGATCACATGCTCAACCTATAAAAAGCAAACCAGTTTTAAGTCAGATATGTGATAAAAAAAAAAATGAGAATATAGTCTTTGCAAGGGACTTGTCCAATCACAGATTTATGTATAATAATAAGTTAGTTGACTTTTTTAATAATTATATTAAAAGTCGTACAACTATCATGATTTCTGATAGTAAAATTTTGTTTATACCATCAATGAACAGAAATTAAATTTTTAAAAAATGGCTTTGAGAGACAAGACAGCAAACATGTATAAAAATGTCTTACTCGAAGCGAAGCACGTTCAAGGTGACCAAGTTGGAGGAGTTCAAGGACATCAGAACGGGCCTGTCTAAGGCGAGCCTGGCGCTGGTTCTTGAGAACGGCAAGGCGCGAGATGGCAAGGTTAACAATAGCCTTGAACTTTGCAGCCTTGAAGGTTCTACCAAGGAGAGCATCAAGCTTCTTACCCATTTGCACGTACCTTAATTAGTTCTCAATGATGATAAAAACAAAACAACATACCCTTTTGTCAATAGCAGCAATGTAAGGTACGAACCTATGGAACAAAGAAGCAGGCTCAAGCTTGTAATAAGCTTGAGAATATGAGAACTCTTATATGATACTATGAGAGAGAGAATGGAGGTTTTGTATGGTAGTATGTTATTTGAGAACGCGGGCCAGTTGGCAATTGACTAATCTGTCCTTTGCAAAAAGATTTTTTATTTTAATATTTTTCATTTTTGGGTGTTGTAGATTATTGCAAGAGTTTTCTTAGGAGAGAAGAGTCAAGAGGAGTGGGGCATGTAAGAGGAACCGAGTCTTCAACGCGGTTGGCGTGTGAAGTTTTGAAGGAAGCAGTGAATAGCGCGCGGCTTCTCAGTTGCCACCTTCTCAGAAAATACGTGAACGAAAAATTATAGGATTAGAGAGAAAAATTATTAGATGATTCAGGATCAACAAGTTATTTATGATGTGATGAATAATCAATTATATAGCAATTAATAATCAAAGATCACTAAATTAAAGATATATACATGATTAATGAATCTATATCACTTAATAATTTTTTGATTAGAGAAATAAATTAAAAAAAAAAAAAGACAAATCATTGTTTTGTTGAGACTATTTGGTTAGATGCATGAGAAGGAAATTCAATAGTCAGCTTCACGTCCCTTTCTCTTGTCAATTACTACATTTATTGCTTTTTGGTATTTATACTATTTATTTAAATCTTACTAATATATATAAGGTACAGGTATTAATAATAAAATTATATATATATAGGCTGTCAAAAAAAAATTATATATATATATATATCATTAATTAACAATTCTGTGCCATACCGCGGAAATTTAATAGTCTGATTTTTATTTATAAAATCATATTTTAGTTTACAGATATTAATAGAAAAAAATTATATATTTTAGTGAGGTATAAAAAAGGTTACAAGAGAAATTTATGATTTTTTTTTTTTTAAAAAGTTCATTCATTTTATTTGATTATTTCCTTTATTTTCTTTCCATATATATACTTTTTGAGATATTTAGTTAAAGTGACTTTAAATTCTATTATGAATTTTTATTTACATTTTTATTAATGTAATACTTTAATAAACAAAAAAATCACTTTATTTTTAAATTATACTTAAATAGTATCATATTGTCAATTATTTTAATTTTAAAATTTTTTCCTCTCCTAAAAGATGAAATGTGATGCACTTTAATCATTTTAGTATAAATAAATATAATTATGAACGAGTCTCTTAATGATATATCCTTTTCCTACAATTTTGACTCTCTTTTTTATTTTTGACAAATACAATTTTGAGTTTTACTAGCACTAATTTTGAATTCTTATTATTATTTTTAATATTTTAAAAAAACTGAACTGAAATTTTGAATAATAACACATCCATCTATTTTTAAACTTCATCTAAAATATTTATTTAATTCTTCAAAATCCTAAACTCAATTGTAGAAATTCGAAAATAAGTTCCTCTCTGGCGTGTTTTGCACTTGAGTTTGACAAAAAGGTTTATGTAGGAAGGAAAACTATGCCCTAGCTCGAAAATGACTTTCATATATATTTTCATTTTAGTGTTATGTTTATTAGAGTTTTATTTTTTCGAAAGATACTTTACACTCACTTTTATTTTTATTTTTAAAAGTTGTATATCTATCCCAGATTCCCAGTAAGTGTTATGTTATAATGTTGAAGATTATTTTATTGTAAATCATCATTTTAAGATTACTTTGTTATAATGTCTGTGATTATTGATATTACCAGTTATTTTCGAATTTCTACAATTGAGATTGATCGGGACCTACGAATTTAATAGTCTTTGGGAGGAGCTTCATTGTCAATATTCTGTACTCTATGAAGAAACCAAAGCAATTTGTAGGTACATATAGTCCATTAATCTTCTACGTTGAGTCCAGATACAATCTTTTTTTTATTCCTTTACTGCTAGACAGACATATTCTTTTAGCAGTGTTGTTGATACAATTGGTTTCTAGATGTTACATGATCAAAGTCCGTTTACAATAGAGATTTAAGATTATTTTTTTTTACATTTTTAGTAAAATTGGAAACTATTAAAAAATGTTATATATATTGAAGATTGGACATTATTAGCAAAATTGACAACTCTTAAAAAAAATACTCTTTTCCTTTTATATATATTTTGTTTAAAATTTGGTTATGTATTTTGAATAGTTCACTCATTGAAATAAATATTTTATTTTAAGATATTTTTAGATATTTAAATTTAATGTATCTAACTTTCTTTTACGGATGATTTTTAAATTTCTTTTAATGTCAAAATATATATCCTTCATTTTTAATTTGAAATTATAAAAATTATATTTATTAAACTATTATATATCTATTTATGTTACCCAAATTCATATTGATATTTATCCGTTGCACGAGTATCTATATTAGAACAAATCAATTTGAAAGATTTTTTTATAATTATTTTGTTTATGCTAAGAGATTCTTATATTTTTTTTTCTTATAAAAATCTGAAAATTTCACGTGTGAGCTAGATGTGGTCTTAGTGGATTCCAAATCCTGTGTCGCCGGAAAGTGAGTAGGCTTTGCTTAGAGGAGAGACCTGCAAAACAAAGGAAAAATACTCTGACGCTCAAGTAAGTACATCAATTGTTAAAGCTCAAGTAAGTACATCAATTGTTAAAGAGTAACTGAGTGTGAGAACTCAGCCTAAGATATAGAGAAAGAATGACTTAGTAATGCATTCAAGTATTGTAAGTAAGTCTAGAGTGAACGTTGAGTTCGAAGCGAGTTGGAGAGAACCTGGATGATTGTATTTATAGCGTGCAATTTGGGTCTTAGGCCATTGCTTATAGATAATCTGTTGATAAAATAGTAATAGATAATAGCAGGCAGTTATCTAATTTAAATAGGAAATAATGTGTACCTTATTGATATATTGTTACTTGTAGATGTAACGCCTCAACTTACCATCTTTTTATTTATTGATTTTTAAGGAAAAATTCTTTTCAACTTTCTTAAAAACACTCAACTGAATATAACAAAATTTTATCAATAACTGATACTCCAAGAAAATTTCATTACTGAGTAATATTTATAAATCTGAAGTAATATATATATATAATAAGATTACAAACTGACATTGATTCTATTACATAGTACAACTAATTCAAAACACTCTGTAACACAAAAGAATACATCTTCAAACAAAATCCTCTTCTTGTAAACAACTAGTGGTCTCTCTTTGTTGTTTAACTGCTCGTCCGAACAAAATCGAGGTCATAGTAGGTGTCAACCACAGACACAAAATATAGGATAAGTTTATGATAAACATAATTTAAGCAACAGATTATATTCAACATGCAGATATTCATAACAACATCCTCAAAATTTCTATATAATGTATGATTCTCTTAGACTCTTACCATGATGCATGATTCTCTTGAACTCTTATTATTTGGTATCAACTGTCAAGATAGCCCCATCCCAGTGGTCCAAAACTGATCCGACTAGCCAGGGTCTCCCGGTGTTGCACAGGTTCTCACCCACACTTCATGTGATCATCATGGGTGGCATGATTCCTCACCGCAAGAGTCATCCCCCAGCTCAGACTTCTCTTGTCTGAACGCATGGACTCAGTTCTTGTAACTATTTGACACACCTCCTCTTTGAGACAACTCTTATACACACCTCTCTGAGGCAACTCTTATGCACATGAGACACATGAAACTAATTCACTTAATGCATAACTCTTTTCATTTTATCAACTCATATTTATTTTTAATATCAGTCTTCAATCACTGTCTTATATACTTTACTCAGAAATTCAACATAAATCAAGTATAGAACTCAGCTTGATACTCATGTACAGAAATTCAACATATCATTCATGTACAGAGATTCATAGAACACTTCAGAAAGTATAAAACTTCATTCAAGCACTCAATCATATAATTATAACTGAAATCCAAGAATTACTCAGATACCAATCATACTTCACAGAACTTCAAACACTTATTCAAACACAAGTAACAATTGGGGAATGGAGTTTCTTTATGTTTTGAAAATGAAAGGATGAAAGTGAAATGAAGGAGGTTTCACGTGGAATAGGTGGAAGAATGGAGTCTTGAATGTGACTTCCACTTAAGGCCTTCCTTCCTTTATATAGAGTTTGGAAAATAATAAAATATTCAAGGACGTTTCTACCCTTTTTAGCTTGTTACTCCCATTTGGTTTCATTAGAATTTAGTTTCATATCATTCCATTCCATCCTAACAAAGTTCATAATTACTCTTTTACTTTATACAAAATATCTTCTAAGCCATGATGACCTTCTTTACAAGTGTCCCACCACTTGGCTAGTTCTTACAAGTGTCCCTCCACTTGTCAAATGTCATGAAGCTTCTCCCTTTTTCTTGCTCTTTCACATGACCACAAGGGAAGGAAGTGAAGTTTTGCTTCCTTTCATGTTATCTTGCATAAATATTGTCCAAAGTATGACTTCTTGGCCCTTTTTCTTCTCTTTTTCACGTGGACTTTGCTTTAGCCAAGGGGAAGATTTTTATCTTCCTTTCCTCCTTCTATATCATGTTTCATTTCCTTTTAAAGAAGAGAAAATTGTATGATTTCTTTTGTATACATATGTCATATTTTAAATGAAGAAAAATAATCTAATTTCATCTTTACTTTACACATGGCTTTTTCTAGTAGGAAGTAAAGTTTGATTTGAACTCTTCTACCGAAGGATAATAGTAAATAATAGAATTCTAGAGTTTTCCAGAAACTGACTTCAATTACAGTATAAATTGCTCACAAGCAGTCTATACAGAGTGCTACACAGACCTTACATACAAGACTGCTCTTATCTTAATTCTGATAGGTCCATACTACTTCTGACTATCAAAATTATTAAACCATTTTATTAAATAAGTCTATACATCCTACAATTAAGAGAAAATTCCACAGATTCCATTTATCATTTTTTCATATTTTTCTGATGTTTGAATTCTCCTGGATAAAATTTCAAAGTTATTACCGTATAAAATTCATATAAATCCTATTCCGAGACTTCTTGTCACAAAGTATTTTGGTAATTTGTCATCCAAGGGCACTCTATATTTTCATCAAGCTTTTACAAAATATCAAAGAGTGTCTTGGTAATTTTTGCCTCAAGGGTACTATGGTAATTTGTCATTCATCCTTGGCGTATAATTGTAATTTTCACTATAAAATATCTCAACAAAATATCTAAGGGTATTTGTGTAATTTTGGCTCAAGGCTATTTTTGTATCTAACCAAAATATTCAAGGGCATTATTGTCATTTTCACCTCAAGGACATTTCCGTAATTTCTACTTCAAAGGAAGAGTAATATGGTCATTTATCTTCAAACATTTTTGTAATATCTTTAATTAATATTTCACACAAATAATTTAAATATAGACCAATCAAATCTCACATAACCTAATACTCACATCAAATAGTTATGTAAGAAACATTTTGACCATACATTTGCAGTTATTGAAATTTTAGGGTGTTACAGTAGATAAGTAACAATTAGTAGATAACTTGTTGATATATTATATGATAAGGTGGTTGCACCTATTTGAATATTCTAGCATATTTGATATGCTATTAATGAGGAGATAATATTGCTAGTGTCCGTGCTCCTGTAGAAGGTCGTCGTCCGCGCTCCTGTAGTAGTGTTGATACGAAACCTGGACACGTATGTTTGGGTTGGCACTTGGAGGCTGAATAAGTGCCTATTAGTGCGGCATGACTGATGTGGAGGGTGTCCACATGTATGGTGACCTTTTTGAGATGACCACGTGCCATTTAACTAATGAAGTCTTTCAAAACTCTTATGAGTTAAAACAAAAAAAAAAGGTAATTTTGAAATAGGTTTTAACCATTTTTTATAAATATAATTAATACTTATTTTAGAATTATTAAAAACATATATTACTACATTTTTTTCTTATATGTAAGAAACATACGATCATTTACAAATTTATTAATTTCTAATTTTCCTTATTACCCCTAATTTATTGTGAAGTCTATTAATGATATATTATCATTTCTTAAAAAATCAATGCATTTATTAAGCTATCAATTATATAACTCATTCATTAGTTAAACAAAATATTCCTTGAATTATGAACAATGTTATTATATCTAACTACTAATCTAATCAATTATTTCTATGAATATTTTTCGAATAAGATTTAATTTGTTTACAATATTAATTAAAGTGAATTAATTTAATTATTTTTATTGTTCTTGATTAATGAAATATTTATTTCTTACATATACGATTGATGGTAGTAGTATTGATTATTAATATCATTTCTCATATTGTTGGCAAAAAACATATGCCTATTTTTATGATGGGACAAATCACATCATATATTCTAACAATTTCAAATAAACATATCCAGACACTTTGTTTACCATTTGTTGTTATATTAGAGAGATTTTTTTTTGACACATTCTTTGTCAATTATCTATCCCTGATTTTATATTAGACAAATTATATTGGATGAATAGCACAACTTAAATATTACACTTCAATTTTATTATGGATTAATCTTGTTGTGATTTTCATATTTCAAGCATACTTTTAGTAAATGTTAATCAATTGTTTATACTTTTTGTCAATTGTCTATGCTTATTTTTACATCTGGACAAGTCACATTAAGTGAATAGCACATGCTAAATACTATGTTTGATATATTAATCCTATTGTAGTTTTGCATATTTCAAACATGTTCTTAGTAAAAGTTGTTTAATAGTTCATTTTCATTAAATAAAAGTAATTATATTCAAGATAAAATTTTGACGTTAATCGGATAAATAAAAATTCAAGTAAAGTTTGTCACACTTTTTTGACAATACTATTTATGTTTATTTCAACATATGAGATAATCACATTGAGTGAATAACACATGTTAAATATGCAATTCAATTTAATTATGTATGTTTATGCACAAATTAAATACTACACTTGCTTTATTAATTCTATTGTGATTTTACATATTTTAAATATTTTATTAGTAAATATTTTTTAATTGTTCAGTTCCATTAAATAAAATT
>PYAF01005503.1:76758-93274 GCA_007407185.1 Glycine tomentella
GAGTTATTTTTCAAAATCGAATAATTTTCATTTCATAATTTCTTCACCAAAATATGTTACTACTGTCTTATTTAGATGCATACTGAATTGGTGTCAGGCATTTATAATCTTACTGTGGTTTTCTAACTTTATCAGAGCTAACAGGATATTTTGGTCATTTGTGCAATTGTTCAGGGGCATTTTAGTCATTTGTCCTAGGACCTAATTGTCATTTGTAAAAGTGTTCAAGGATATTTTAGTCATTTGTCTAAGAATGCATAATTATAAGAAAATGCACAGATATAATGAATTAGGAGGGTGTTACAATCAGTGACAACCCAAGTTCTCAGAGCCGGTTACTACATGCTGGAAATTAGAAGGGACTGTAAAGAATGCCAAAAATTCGACAATATTTCTCATCTTCCTGTTGAAGAGCTGCATAGTATAGTGCCATGGCCCTTCACCATTTGGGGAGTAGATATACATGGTCCTTTTCCACCAGCAAAAGGACAAGTAAAGTATCTCCTAGTGGGTATTGACCATTTCACCAAATGGATAGAGGCCATGCCCATAACCACCATCTCGACAGCCAATGTTCAGAAGTTCATTTGGAAAAATATTGTATGCCAATTTGGGATTCCTAACACTTTGATCTTTGATAAGTACACACAGTTCATTGATAAAGGAGTTGAGGAATTTCTTAAAAGCCTAGGGATCAAGCAAAGTGACTTCAGTAGAACACCCACAAAGTAATAGGCAAACTAAAGCAGCTAACAAGGTCATACTCTAAGAAGTAAAAAATCGAGTGGGAAAGGCCAAAGACAACTAGTTCGAGGAGCTTCCAGCAATACTACGGGCTTATCGTTGTTCTCTACAATCAACAATAGGTGATTCCTCTTTTTGACTCTCATACGGATCAGATGCAATGATACCGATAGAAGTCGGCGAACCTTCTCTTCGAAATGTGAACTTCGTAGAAGAAGAGAGCAATGAGATGCTTAATGAAGTACTTAATCTATCCAAAGAGACCATTAAGGAAGTTTGCATGAGACTCGAGGTGTACTAGAGGAGAATTGATAAAAGATACAATAGTCGGGTCAAACCGAGAAACTTCTTAGCAGGTGACTTGGTGCTAAGGAAATGTGGAGAAGCCCGAAAAGATGCTAGAGATGACAAGTTTGCTGCAAACTAGGAAGGATCTCTTAGAGTAACTCAAGAACTTGGAAATGAAGCCTACTGACTAGACCACTTATCTGGCAAGACGATTCCAAGAACATGGAACGTCACTCATCTCAAGTTTTATTACAATTAAACTTGTAAGTGGTGATGTACTCTTTTTCCTACTCTAGCATTTTTTCCCAAGAGATTTTTGTTAGAGAGGTTTTAATGAGGCATACCTTATTTTTACATTGAATAAAATTATTCTTCTTGTCGTTGCTATTGGCTTTATAGATCTGAGTAACCCAACCGATTCTTCTCTGACTAAAGACCCAATAGGGGCATAGATAAGATTGAATAAATTTGGCTTACTAATATTAGATCGACATCCACGGTCGGCTAAAGGTAGACTAGAGATAACTTGGACATTTGGCTAAAAGGGGACCAAAAAGTTAAGTTACTCGGTTAAAAATAGACTAAAGATAACTAAGTCAATTGGCTAAAAATAGACCAAAACAGACAACGTTACTCAACTAAAAATAGATAAAGACTTAGATTATTTTGGCTAAAAAATAGACCAAAGAAACTAAGTTATTTTGTTTGATATGTTAGAATGAGTTATTTAAATGCAATATTCAAATGAAATTAGACTAATTAAACGATTCAGCTGTGATAGACCAATCAAAATTGGCCAAAACTTTCAAAGTGATTGTATTCCCAATTGCTAATAGAAAGTTAGAGAATGAAAATAGTGCAAAATCAAATGCAATACTTGAATTAAAATACTAATTTAAACAAAGGTGGACCCTATTCAATAGGCCAAATCCCAAGCCTTTAAAAAAGAAGAAACATAAGACAAGTTAAAATTAGGCCGAGTTAGGCACTTCATCCCCAGGCATGTCAACTTCACTAACCTATTACCCTTGATAAGTGGAATCTTTGTCAACATGAATGAGGGAAAGGTCAACATCCTTCAAAAGGAACTTGACCTGGCAGAGTGCCGTCTAGAATCCGGCTTCATGAGTCTTCAAGATCTTAACATCCTTCAAAATACACGTATTAAGATGGAATAGTTTGGAACACAAGAAGTGTCACCAAACTCATATCCTGCCATAATAGTCATTTACAAAGATGTCCACATTGTTAATAAAAACACCTATATGTTGTAAAAAGAAAAACCATGAAAAGGGAACAATAACTATATGCAGGTTTGTATGTAGTATTGAAAGAAAGGGCCTTGAAGGCCGAAAACATGTGAGAAGAAAAACAAAAAATTTTCAAGCGGAAATACACATACCACACAAGAATCATTATTTAGGACATAGATATTACCTTGTTTATATTCGAAACTTGATGATCAAGGATAGGCTTGAAGATACAAGCCCTCTAATGTTGATCCACACCACTCCTTGTCAAGACTCAATAACACTTCTTGAAGGCCACCAACAAACACCAATGGAGGCAGGCTAGGCGCACCAATGGAGAGGAAGAAGGTTAGGTTTAAAAGTGCTTTTCTTATCTAAGAGGTTCACCAATAGATGATATTGGTGGCTGAATTTTTTTGTCAAAACTCACACAAGGGGCGCATGAAAGGGGAGGAAGGTAGATAGGTTTTTTTCAAAAAACCATTAGAGAACTATGATCACAAGAGCACACTTTATATAAGAGTTTGAGTCAGATTTTTAACCAACAAAACTGATTATGGAGCATCCCACATGTGAAGAAAAAAAAGGAGTTGTTGCATTTCAAAAATTGCCAACAACCTCCCATCATATCCTCCCAAGACCAAGTCAATTACTTGGGAATTATTTTGCCAAATAATAATTAAATATCCAACCATATGTAGCGCCCCTAATCAGCCCTCAAACTTCTTCCTAAAATCTAGGACATGATCATGACAAGATGCTAGTTGAATTCAAATTCAAATCTAGCTCTCATCTTCTCCTTTTGATATGAAACTAACTACTATAGTTAATTTGTATTTAAAATATTTAAATTCAAAATTTAAATTATCAAATTTAAATATTAGATAATTAATTTAACTTTTTAAATTAATTAATAATGCCTTGGACTATCCAAGCCCATTAACTCCATTAATGCGCCCCTCTCTTTTTAAGATAGGTATCCAAACTCCTTCTTGGGCCAACAACCATTACTAGGCCCAAAACTTTTAATGCTATAATGTCATGACAACAAAGTGTTAGTGTGTGACCCATTAGGCCCAACATAGCTACTGACATAAATGAGTTTGGACCCAACAAGGCCATTACCCATTTAATGACAACATAGAGCACTAGCAATGCTTTGTTGCCCCATAACTAGTTAGGTAAATGACAAGATCATCCTATTAAATCTATTTGGTTTCCGTATGTATTTCCTTTCGTCTCGGTTACCTTCCCATAAAACCTAGGGTAAGGAAACGTATCTGCCCTTGCGGTCTAGGGTAAGCTTTGAAAGAAAGGGCCTTGAAGCCCGAAGACATGTAAGAAGAAAAACAAAAATTTTTCAAGCGGAAACACACATACCACACAAGAATCATTCTTTAGGACATAAATATTACCTTGTTTATATTCGAAACTTGATGATCAAGGATAGGCTTGAAGATACAAGCCCTCTAATGTTGATCCACACTACTCCTTGTCAAGACTCAATAACACTTCTTGAATTCCACCAATAAACACCAATGGAGGAAGGCTAGGAGCACCAATGTAGAGGAAGAAGGTTAGGTTTCAAAGTGTTTTTCTTATCTAAGAGGCTCATCTATAGATGATATTGGTGGCTGAATTTTTCTGTCAAAACTCACACAAGGGACACATGAAATGGGAGGAAGGTAGATAGGTTTTTTTCTTCAAACAAACCATTAGAGAAATATGATCACAAGAGCACACTTTATAGAAGAGTTTGAGTCAGATTTTTAACCAACAAATCTGATTATGGAGCATCCCACACGTGAAGAAAAAAATGGAGTTGTTGCATTTCAAAAATTGCCAACAACCTCCCATCATATCCTCCTAAGACCAAGTCAATTACTTGGGAATTATTTTGCCAAATAATAATTAAATATCCAGCCATATGTAGCACCCCTAATCAGCCCTCAAACCTCTTCCTAAAATCTAGGACATGATCATGACAAGATACTAGTTGAATTCAAATTCAAATCTAGCTCTCATCTTCTCCTTTTGATATGAAACTAACTATTATAGTTAATTCATATTTAAAATAATTAAATTCAAAATTTAAATTATCAAATTTAAATATTAGATAATTAATTTAACTGTTTAAATTAATTAAAAATGTCTTGGACTATCCAAGCCCATTAACTCCATTCATGCGCCCCTCTCTCTTTAAGATAGGTATCCAAACTCCTTCTTAGGCTAACAACCATTATTAGGCCCAAAACCTTTAATGCTATAATGTCATGACACTAAAGTGTTAGTGTGTGAGCCATTAGGCCCAACATAGCTACTGACATAAATGAGTTTTGGCCCAACAAGGCCACTACCCATTTAATGACAACACAAAGCACTAGCAATGCTTTGTTGCCCCAGAACTAGTTAGGTAAATGACAAGATCATCCTATTAAATCTATTTGGTTTCCGTATGTATTTCCTTTCGTCTCGGTTACCTTCCCATAAAACCTAGGGTAAGGAAACGTATCTGCCCTTGCGGTCTAGGGTAAGCTTTGAAAGAAAGGGCCTTGAAGCCCGAAGACATGTAAGAAGAAAAACAAAAATTTTTCAAGCGGAAACACACATACCACACAAGAATCATTCTTTAGGACATAAATATTACCTTGTTTATATTCGAAACTTGATGATCAAGGATAGGCTTGAAGATACAAGCCCTCTAATGTTGATCCACACTACTCCTTGTCAAGACTCAATAACACTTCTTGAATTCCACCAATAAACACCAATGGAGGAAGGCTAGGAGCACCAATGTAGAGGAAGAAGGTTAGGTTTCAAAGTGTTTTTCTTATCTAAGAGGCTCATCTATAGATGATATTGGTGGCTGAATTTTTCTGTCAAAACTCACACAAGGGACACATGAAATGGGAGGAAGGTAGATAGGTTTTTTTCTTCAAACAAACCATTAGAGAAATATGATCACAAGAGCACACTTTATAGAAGAGTTTGAGTCAGATTTTTAACCAACAAATCTGATTATGGAGCATCCCACACGTGAAGAAAAAAATGGAGTTGTTGCATTTCAAAAATTGCCAACAACCTCCCATCATATCCTCCTAAGACCAAGTCAATTACTTGGGAATTATTTTGCCAAATAATAATTAAATATCCAGCCATATGTAGCACCCCTAATCAGCCCTCAAACCTCTTCCTAAAATCTAGGACATGATCATGACAAGATACTAGTTGAATTCAAATTCAAATCTAGCTCTCATCTTCTCCTTTTGATATGAAACTAACTATTATAGTTAATTCATATTTAAAATAATTAAATTCAAAATTTAAATTATCAAATTTAAATATTAGATAATTAATTTAACTGTTTAAATTAATTAAAAATGTCTTGGACTATCCAAGCCCATTAACTCCATTCATGCGCCCCTCTCTCTTTAAGATAGGTATCCAAACTCCTTCTTAGGCTAACAACCATTATTAGGCCCAAAACCTTTAATGCTATAATGTCATGACACTAAAGTGTTAGTGTGTGAGCCATTAGGCCCAACATAGCTACTGACATAAATGAGTTTTGGCCCAACAAGGCCACTACCCATTTAATGACAACACAAAGCACTAGCAATGCTTTGTTGCCCCAGAACTAGTTAGGTAAATGACAAGATCATCCTATTAAATCTATTTGGTTTCCGTATGTATTTCATTTCATCTCGGTTACCTTCCCATAAAACCTAGGGTAAGGAAATGTATTTGCCCTTGCGGTCTAGGGTAAGCTTTAATACGAAATAGGGAGTCTTCAATTTTACTGACTCTAAAGGCAGATCATCTCATGATTTCTTTTACTATGCATAGACTCCCGAGTCCTGTAAAAGTCATCCCGATTTCTCCAGTTTATAGATAACCTAATCTCTCACAGAGATTTGACGAATTCCTTCAGCTAGTCACCCTAGGCTCGTGTTCTTTCAGGACATGCCCAATGGTATACCTATGTGTCTCCATGTTTCAGGCAGACGAGGTATACAATCAAAACATGTCTTCTAGAACACAGTCTAGGTTAAAACTTCTGGTCTAAGGAAAGACACACCCAAATAATAAGAGACTACTCTAATGATACTTTCTGTGAGATTTCCTCATAGAGTCTCTTTGTGGGTCCGTTCAGTGCGAGCTATACCCTTATAGGTCCACCCACGACTTTAGCTAAGACATCTCCATGCCTGTAGCTCATGAGGTCTTTACCTTGCATCTGCATACAAGTAGATAAGCCGTGTTAGTCTTACCCGAGATCACTGATCCCCATTCTCAGTGTCTCTAGAGTAGGAACATAAAATTAGGAGTAGACATCTGGTATCCTTGAATCCTCATGATTGTGATCCCATCACTGATACTCAAGAGATACCTATTCTATTCCAAGGGTTTTATCCAGTTACTTATATATTAATAATGATATCGAGACAGAATATGAAACAAGATAAAGAGCACTTATAATTTATTCATGACAGTATGAAAAGTACATGTACATCCTGATCTAATGAAAAGATTGTCTCTAGGACATCCATATACTAACATGCCAAAAATGCATCATCAGCAGCATCGGGACTCTCAGTCCCTAGTGTGAGACCAGAACTCACACCCGTGCCATCCCATCGGGAGCTACCCTTTTACACATGGACACACGTATATGACACCTCTGAGAATAGGCTTCAACCGCTATGGGACCACCTATCTTTGGTCTTAAGGGATCATACACCCTTTACGTGAGCAAATCGACTAGGAGTTGCGCTCTACTCCTAGGGAGGTCCATATCTATCTAACTGGCCAGAAGATCTATCAGAAAGGCAACTATACAAAAACACAGAAAATAGGTATACATATTATCATGAGGAAAGCTGTAACATCCAATTCAATGCATATGAAGCATGTATACAACCATCATTCCCTCGGAGTATGGTGGAACTCAGATAATGGTAAACACTCCCAAAAACAAAGAACTTACCTGGCAACACAGTGCTCTGCTACCCAATCCCTGAACTGTGGTCTCCGTCACTGACACCCTCGGTGTCATGCCCTATACAAAGGCAAAGGCACACAAGTAATCAACAATGGTTCTCAATCGTTAGAATGGAAAGAAACACCATTCTTTTCCATTTAACCTCTTTTCTAAGCTATTTTGAAGTCATAAGAGCTAGTCACCTAATCAGTGTGACTCACAGACCCCCAACAGGATCTAACTCGGCCTAACCAAGGCACTAGAGTCTCCCTAAGACTCTACATCAACCAATCCAAAGCGTTTAACACCCTAACCATGTCATATTCAACGTTATCAATATAGCTAAAACGGTTACTTCAACACATTTTCACCGTTTATATAGCCTCCTGAGCACATATTGTAAAAGCACCTAGGCTCATACATATCATAATATCATCAATCTAACCAACATTCTTCCTACTTATACATTTTTCAGAGCTAAATTCCAAAGTCCATAAAAATCATATTTCAAGGCTAATCCTTCATCACAACAACCTCCTAAGCATACTTTTCCAAAAGACTTAAAAGCCTAATTTCAGCTCTAACTCAAATGGGTCATTATTCATCTCCAGAACAAATTCTTAAATAATCGGTAGAATTTATCTTTCTTACCTCTAAATCAACAAGGAAGGCTAGAGGACAACTTCTCCATGCTTGAATGTCCTTAAAACGCCTCTTTTCCCCTCGAAATCGAAGCTTTGTGAAGTTCCCTAGAGAAAATGATCTTTCCATTTGAGGGTTTTCAAGGAAAATTGATGATGGAATCTAGCTCATTGAGTAGTTCCCTTCAACTTTCATGTTGGAAGTGAAGTGTTTTGGTCAATGGCTGATTGGGTATGGAGCTTCTTTAGCTCATCAATGGAGGAAATGGCACAAGGAAGAAGAAGGTGAAGTTTTTGTCACCAAATAGAGCTTCACGCACTAACGGTGCCATTCTGGCGCTAACCGCGCCAGATTCTAGAGAGAAATGACCATTTGGTGCCCTCTGGCGCTAATGACGCCACTTTTGGCGCTATTGGCGCCACTTTTGGCACTATTGGCGCCCGATCTGGCGCTATTCGCTCCAGATTACAGAGAGGCCACCACAATTTTTTCTTTGCCTTGGTTATTATATCAATGTATGACCATGGCCAGGAAAAAATCCTTCCCCGTAAGGATGACCAGTCATACACCCCCCATGTACATACATAACACACCAATGTGGGCTCACCGGTGCACTAACCATGGCTAGGAACAAATCCTTCCCTGCAAGGATAACCAACTGGTCACTACACCCACGTGTACATACACAACATACAACCATGGGCATTATCAATGCTTGACCATGGCTAGCAACAAATCCTTCCCCGAAAGGATGATCAGTCATGCACCCCCCATGGGTATCCATGTATATCCACATAATGACATTGTTCACATCAATATTATCTCTCATCAATGTCATTATCAACATCAACATCATACCATCTCAATATCACATCATATATATCAATATCATCTCATTTTCAACATCATCAACCACATCAATAACATCTCAATGACATCACAAGCAATCGAATTCATCATATCACAGACTGATATTTTAGGAAAATTCTAAATTAAAGAAGAGAACTACAATATAGAAAACAAAGAGAGAAAAGGAAGAGAAAGTGAACGTGATGTTTAGTGGGAGCCACTATTAGAAAAACCACATTTAACATCGGTTATTTTTGACATTCGACAACAGTTTTGAACCGATGTTGAATCAGGTGACGTTGAAAGTATGGAAGTTAACATCGGTTTTCAAAACCGATGTTAACGAAATTCTACAACATCGATTTTTAGTAAAAACCGATGTCGTTATGTAACGAATAAAATGTAAAAAATGTAAAGCGTACACTACAGCATCGGTTTTCTTAAGAAAACTGATGTTGTTATATTACATCAACATCAGTTTTCGTAGAAAATCGATGTTAAGTTACAATACAACACCGGTTTTCAATGAAAACCGATGTTGATGTAATTTAACAACATCGATTTTCTTAAGAAATCTGATGTCCCGGTGTATGTAACAACATCGGTTTTCCTGTGAAAACTGATCTTGTTATACACATAGGAATATAGGTTTTCTTTAGAAAACCGATGTTAAGTTACAATACAACATCGGTTTTAAATGAGAACTGATGTTGTTACATGACAACAACATCGGTTTTCATTGATAACCGATGTTGTATTGTAACTTAACATCGGTTTTCTTATGAAAACCGATGTTGTTTTTTTTTTTTTAATTTTTTAAATATTTTTCTGTTTTTTTATTTTAGCAGTTCTTCATCAACCTGTAAATCAAATACCAGACATCCAACCAGCCAATTTAAAAATACAATTCAATTAAATAAAATTTCAATAACAAATTAAATTCAATAGTACAATGTACATAAAAATGATTTCCTATAACCTAATGTTTATACAATTCTAGTCTAATATTTGATCTCTAACTTTTAGATAAAATTTAGCCCATTCAACCCTAATGGCCTTTAATCTCTGTGCTTCCCGTGGTCTTTCATCAATGCATGACATAATAGCCACACTCAGTGCTTCCTCTTTGCTTATTACACTAAATTCAATAACATGGTCAAAGTTAAACGAAAAATTAGTGTAAATAGTAATAAATATTATTTTGAATACATAAACCATGATTTATTAAAAGACTTACTTTAAGCGCAATCCATTTAGTAGTAGCCTTTGATTTATTTCCTTCAGTGTCATGTACGGCGTTCAAAGCACTAGTTAAGAGAAAGATGCATGCATATTGTACAATTAACATATTCATGTGTTAGAAATAATAACGGAAATGTGTTACAAATTATACCTGTTAAAAATTCCTTTCAGGTAGTTATCAGGCCTGTTGTGCAACGAACAGAACCACACGACAACATTGGCCTTAGGACATATGACGACCAGTTGTCAATGTGAACTATGTTGGACAAAAATAAGTTATTATACTACACACATTAATTAAATTGTTTTGTACATTTTTACTTAATTACCTATTGAAGTACGCTGCAAGGTAGACTTCTTTTTGTGAACTCTGCATCCATTTCTTGATGTAGTCCTCGGATTCAAATTGAGATTGGCCAGGTCTCTGTATGGATTGTTGCTCGATGAATCCATACACATGGGGATGATCCGATTGCAGACATAACTCATTCATATACCTATTGTTTTATAAATAAAGTCAATAATGCATGAACATAAACACAATGTGTTATGTAAGATCAAGTAGTTGAGAGTGACTTACAGAATCCATAGTTGTATAACGGAGATGTTTAGACATTGACCACTATGGATGATCTCAGAAATATCAGTGCTTGATGTACAATGGGAACTTGTCATTATGCACCCCGAACAATGACAAGTCCCATGGCACCTGCATCGGTCTGAAGAAAAGATTCGGGATGGTCGATGAGATCTAGTACAAGGGATCCTCAAAATGTTCCGGCTTATTTACAGGTTTCGCCGGTACATGAGGTCCCTATTTAGCCTACACAGTGAACAAACATAAGTCAACGACCGTCTTAACTTTATATGAAACAAATGAATGTTAAATGACAAGAAAGAAGGCAAAAATGAAATACCTTAATCCCTGTAGGCTGTACAAGATGTGTCGGCCAAGCAAGGAAAGTGTTAAGGGCCTGCCCAACTAACTAAACCTCGTCAGTGGGTATAGGGACGCGAGCATCAGCATCTCTAACTTCCTCAACACCCACCTTGACTTGATCATTCCCTAGAGGGACACTGTGCACCGTTGTTGACACCTCATAAAGTCTTCCAATAGTAACCAGGCGGGGAGGATTGTCATCGACATACAACCCACACCTGTCAGATGCATCGGTGTCTGGGTCATTATCGGAGGGATCGACACAGCTTTTCTTGGTGCTGACACGGGCACCAAGAGGACATGTTTGAACATCGAGAGGCGGCATGAGTCCCTGAGACTGCATCTGGGACTGTAGCTGGTTGAAGGACATCATCAACTGCTGGGTAACCCTCTCAGTGATCGACTGTGTAAGTCTATCAGTAGTTGACTGCTCCAGCTCTTCCCCGATGTTTTCTTTCAGTCGAGACAAGTCTTTAGGCGCCATTGATGACTTGGACTTGCGAGAGGCTGATGGGGCCGGTCCGAAGTATTGTGTGATGGTCATACCGACTCTAGCAGTATGAATACGACCGGGGTGCTCTAGTCGTCCAATGGCAGCAGTCAGGATATCCTCACGTCCACTAGGGACAAAACTACCCTGTGTGGATTGCTCATCCAGGGAATCCTACAATGAAAATAAGTAGAACATTAGTTTTGTAATTTGTGAGCCAAATATTCATTGAAGGTGTACCAGTTTGTTGTTTGACTTACAATCCTCTCAGTAATCTCACGTGCTGCCTCAGAAGTCATTTGTCGGGTTTTTTGGTGCGAGCCAGCTTCCACTTCACGTGTCATCGCACAGGAGACGGAGGATGAATGATGGTCTCCGTGCTGTCATCATGAGTTGCTCCCTCCAATTGCTTCTTTTGTTTTTCCTCCATCAACCTCTTCCCTAACAACTCGTAACCCCTGCGAGACAATACGTGAGGGGCAGTGTTCAGCTTCTAGATGGCCTGGGCCTTCTTTCTAACATCATGTAAGAATTACACATGTAGGGTTTAAAAAAAAGCCTATTTGAATACATAATTGTGGAATTGTAAAACAACTAACCTCCCAGGAAGCGGCTCGACGACTTTGATAGAATTGGGTCCACTATTCCTTACTAATGCCGTATTTTTCACATACAACGTCGACATCATCGTCCTTGCCTTCTGTCAAGACCCATTTCCTGGTCAGATCTGCTTAAACTGCCTCCAACGCTCTCCGACTGTCTACATAATTTTCTTCTTGGTCCGTTGGTCGGACATTGTAGGTATATCAAATTCAGCCTGCATTACAATGAAGTGAGTTTTACAGTTACAACAACATTTAAATTGTATAAATAAAACCAATGACAGTAAACCTTTAAGTTGTAATACATGAATGTCCTCCCAAATCAAGTCCTTCTGCGCTGTAGGAACTTCCGTCCAATTAGGAATCGTGACATCCACCTTGTCTCTAGCCACGATCCCTAGATACGTCATCAATTTCTTTGCCTAAGGACCATCAGCCTTCCCAGTGAGAGGATCCATATGGACCACCGGCCTGTCAGCACCAGGAGCTCTAGTAGCCAGTGACCTCAACCGTGTTGCTTTCCTAGTCTTCGCTGTAGACGGTGAAGGTCCTGACTCATGAGGATGTGGTGACTCAGGAGGAGGATGTGGTGACTCAGCACGAGGAGGGGAGCTCGGTGGTGTAGTCATGATCCTGTTAAAAACAAAAATACAGATAAGTAAAGTTAAGTGACAAGTTAGGTTACATATGAGATTGTATAAGTCGAAAAAAGTTAACATAAAGACACAATTACATTAAGTGATGTTAATTAATTCTCCTTCATCATGATCATTATGATTTGCATGAACGTCGTCAACTTCGTCTTCTCTGTTGACGTTAGGTATTTGTGTCGAGAATTGAGTGACACTTGTATCAACGGTTGAGTCATTACCACTGACCACCTTTCATCACATGGATCTTGAACATAAAACACCTGTTTAGCTTGTTCTGTCATGATGAAAAGATCATCTTGATAAGCTAGCTTGTTAAGATCTACCAAAGTAAATCCCAAGTCCTTGGTGCGCACACCGCTATTGATATCAACCCACTTGCACTTGAAAACACACACAGTGAAAGTAACATAATTAAGCACCCAGATGTCATGAATGACTCCAAAGTAAGGCAAGCACACCAAACGTGGATTGTGGTCATGCACAGTAGCGAAGTGCTGCGACTCAGCCCTTATGGTAACCCACTGTTTTGCATTGTGCTCTTCTCATCTTGTTGTTTGGTGTAGAATGAGTACTTTGTGATATCGTACCCTTGCCAACTTCTAACATTTCTTTTTGGCCCATCTGCTAACTTCCTCATTGTTTCAGGTACAAATTCATCACTAAATATTTGTATCTTAAAACCAATTGAAGAAAGTCTTGTTATGCTCTATCAATAGCCTATTCTTCGTCATTCTTGGATTACTTTCCTTGAGTAATGCTTCATGACAAACCATGTATGGCAGGACTTCATTATTGTTGTTCAGGACATACAAATGAGCTTGATGCAATTCCTGCAAAGCAGGCGTTATAACATGCAGCCCTCGTGTACATTTTCCTGTCACCTTGTCGTCATGTCGCGACTCGGGAAGACCAACAGGTTTTGCTTTTTCAAGGTACTCTGAACAAAATTCTACAGCTTCTTCTGCAATGTACCTTTCAACTATGGATGCTTCAGGACGGTGTACATTTTTTGTATACCCTTTCAAGATCTTCATGTATCGCTCGATCGGGTACATCCACTGTAAATAAACGGGACCCCAAAATTTAATTTCCCTCACCAAATGAACAAGTAAGTGAACCATTATGTCGAAAAATGAAGGAGGGAAAATACATCTCCAACTAACATTAGATAATTGCCACATCTTCTTCCAAGTTATCTAACTTTACAGGGTCCACGACTTTCGTACAAATGGCATTGAAGAAAAAGCACAAGCGACTTATAGCATGCCTCACTTTTTAGGCAAAATGTATCGAATCGCCATGGCTAACAGTTGTTGCATCAACACGTGGCAATCGTGAGACTTTAAGCCAACTAGTTTCAGATCTTTCATCTGTACAAGGCTCTTAATATTTGAAGAGTATCCTTGTGGCACTTTCATTCAGCGCAAACACTAACAAAAACTTATCTTCTCCTTTCTTGACAAAGTGTGACATGCTAGAGGCAAGTAAATTTTCTTACCATCGAACCTAGGATGTAACTGCTCACGTATACCATCTCAGCAAGATCTTGACGAGTGTTCAAACCATTCTTTGTCTTGCCTTGAATGTTAAGTAACGTGCTGATGACACTGTCACACACATTTTTCTCCACATGCATAACATCGATACAATGTCTAACATCTAGGTGAAACTAGTATGGAAGATCAAACAATATCGACATCTTCTTCCATATGCAAGTATTACCTTTCTGCTTCTTTTGAGTCTTTCCAAATACAGTATGAATGCCCTCAACCCGCTCAAGAACCTACTCACCGGTTAACTGAATCGGTGCAATTTCATGCTCTTGACTTCCATTAAATGCTTTTTTAATCGTCGATATGGGTGATAAGGTTTCAAAAAACGTCGAATGGCAAGTGTAAACTATTTTTCTTCCATGTTTAAGTTGCACGTAACTCTGTCTTGCTCACAGATAAGGCATGCACGATGGCCCTTTACACTGTATCCACTCAAATTCTCATATGCTGGAAAATCATTAATGGTACAAAATTGCACGCAACTTGAATGTCTCCTTATGATACCCATCAAACACGGCAACCCCCTCGTCCCACAAGTTTGTCAAGTCCTCAATCAAGGGACTAAGATAAACATCAATGTCATTTCTTGGATGTCTTGGGTCCGATATCATCATAGACAACATCATGTATTTTCACTTCATGCATAACCAAGGAGGCAGGATGTAGATGACTAGTAAAAAAGGCCACGAACTATGCTGAGTACTTAAACTGTCGTGGGGATTCATTCCATCACTGGCAAATGCAAGCATGAGATTTCTTGGGTCTTTGTCGAATTTCGGATACAAACGGTCAATCTTCTTCCACTGAACTGAATCTGACAGATGTCAGAGCATTCCATCACAGTTTCTTCCCTCTGCATGCCATGTAAGGTCTTTTGCGTCATCTTCGTTAGCAAAAAGACGCTTAAACCTTGGAATGATCGGAAGATATCACAACACCTTCGCGGGAGGCCTTTCTTTGAACTCTGATCACTGCCACAGTCGTCATCGTCCTTCACTTTGTACCGTGATACCCCACACTTGGGGCTTTTATGCATTTGTTCAAATTCATTTCTGTACAATATGCATTTATTAGGACAGACATGAATTTTCTTATACTCCATACCCATCGAACAAAGTATCTTTTGCGCCTGATAGTAACTACTTGGCAATGTGTTTTCCTCTAGAAGCATGTCCTTAACTACCTCAAGCAGTGAACTAAAGCTTTTGTCACTCCACCCATATCTGGCCTTGACATTAACCAGATTTAACACCGCGGACAACAGTGTCAATGAATCTTTGCACCCTGGAAACAACAACTTCTTTGAATCACTTTCCAATGTATCACACATGGGAGCATGTGCTTGCTGAAAAGACTCATGTCCTAGATCACCAATCATATCATCTAATCGATCCTCGATGTCAACATCAAGTGGTTCAGTTTGTGAGACCCTCTGCGTGTCTGTTAATTCACCATGCCATATCCATGTCGAATAAGTCTTCTTAATCCCATCGCACAGAAGATGCTCCCGTATGTCTCCAGTGCTTGGCATCTTCCATTCAAACAATTGATACAGGGACATAAATATTTTCCATCCCCATCCGGTCGACTTCTTTCGGATGCAAATTGCAAGAAATGTTCAACGTCTTCCTCATACTCAACCGTGATGCGACTTGCATTCATCCAACTTCGATCCATCTAATTAATAACTCTGTGATACTAATAAAGTTATTCCATGCATGAAAACCTCACTTTTTCCATTCAAGGTGTGGCCCTATCCCATTCAGGAAGAATTTTTTTTATAGTATATTCGGATGTATAGATTGAGTTTCTTATCTTAAATTTGACAAAATTTTGGCAGCATTTCGCTTTGATCTCGAGTACACGACATGAAAGTTGATGTTAACGTGATCCTGTTGTAACATCCCCAAAATTATAAAAATGTGATAATGATTGGATACAAGTATGTTTAGAGAAAAATAACTATATCCCTCTTTCTATGATGTAGAAATTACTAGAAAATCCTTAATTTGAAAATTTCAAAAATGCCCTTGGACATTTTTGAAAATAACCAAAATACCCCTAGGTTGAATGGCATGATTAGCAAAATGCCCCTAGGCCAAAAAAATGCTCAAATAACTTTAGAAATTTTGTAGAAACTTGATGAAATTATAAAATACACTTAGCTGACTAAGTATCAACATATTTTGTGACACAAAACTCTAGAATAAAATTTCTACAAATTTTGGAAGATGACAACTTTGAAGCTGTATTCAAGAAAACTCAAGCATCAGAAAAATATG